>MU187225.1:31435-77820 GCA_016904865.1 Pissodes strobi | reverse complement strand
CAAAAGGGGACCTACTTGCGATGCAACTATTGACTCAAAAATCTTCGTAAAAATATTGATATGACAAATAGGTCTATAGTTTTCAACATTCGATCTATTTCCACTTTTAAATATTGGTGTTACAAATGATTCTTTCCACTTATTTGGAAAGATGCCTGTTGAAAGTGAAAGTGTGAAGATCTTCTGCAATATGTGTGAGATGATAAATCTACAATTAAATACAAATATTGGTGATATGTCATCCGGACCAACCGAAAGCTTTAAATTAAGTCTTTCAATACTATTCAGTATGCAAGAAGCAGTTCTATGACAATTACCCAAGTCTACAGTTCTCTCAAAAAAGGGCTGGTCTGACAAGCATTATATTCTCAAACAATTAATAAATTTCTGCATAATTAGGTTTAAATATTGTGTAAATGAAAATTACTTTTAATGTTTTAGTTAAAAAGGCATATCATAAGCTCTCGCTGCTTGTTCATCCAGACAGAGTAGATGAAAATCACAAGGAAGTAGCCACAGAAAAGTTCAAGGTACTTGGCAGAATTCATTCCATTCTTCAGGATGAAGGCAAAAGAAAGATTTATGATGACTGTGGAGATTTTGATGAAGAAGGAGATTCCACCTTTAACTGGACGGAATACTGGTTAGCCATGTTTAAAAAGATTGAAATTGAAGATATACAGAAATATGAAAAAGAATATATAGGGTCAGATATAGAGCGAAGAGACATTAAGAGAGCATATGAGGGTAGTAAAGGTAGGATACTATGTATTTTTTTTGTCAAATAATTTGAAATATTATCATAACTTATATCCCGTGTAACATTCTAATTGAATTTCGTTATCTAACATTCAAATTTTGCTTGAATGAATCTATTTGAATTTTTGGTATCAATATGCTAGCTATATTATATATTTTTAGGAAATATGGATGTTATATTAGAAATGGTTCCCTTCAGCAACTGTGAGACTGAATCAAGGCTTATTGAAATTGTTCGAGAAATGGTGGACAATGGAGAAGTTCAAGAATATAAGGGCTTCTTTAATGAGAGTAAGGTGAAAAAGTTACGAAGGCACAAAAAATGGGAAAAAGAGAGGAAAGAAACAGAAATGATCAATAGTAAGTTTCTATAAGCTTGTGATTAAGATTTCAATTCCTATATCAATAACTGTAATATATGTTTTAGTGACAGAGCTAGAAAAGGAAATGGAAGCTAACATGAAGAGACGAGGCGAAGCTTTTAATGAATTCATGGTAGATTTGGAGCAAAAGTATGCGCCAAAAAAAGCAAGGAAATCAATCACTGATGGTTCAGAAAAGAAATCAAAAAGATCTCGCCGAAAGTAATTAAGCTTAATTTATTTCTATAGTCTGTTAGTGTTATACATAATGTTTAGAATAGGTAAGTTACAATTTTTAGTCAATTTTGAATTTTTTGTGAAGTATATTTTTTTACTGTTGCTTATTTTAATTAACATTTAATTCAATTTACATACATGCAAGTTTCATGAGTGGCTGGAATGTACAACATTCACATCATCTTAAAAATGCATGTATTTCATTTCTTTTCCGATCCTCTGCCCACTAATAAATGGGTTCATAAGCCTACTCTCTCTAAATGTTTCAGTATATTCAATTCGGTTTATGTGGTGTTTGTTAGTACCAGGTAGTTGACGGAGTGCTAGGAATATTTTTATGGTTTGTATTTGTCAATTTTTCTTATATGTTTCTGTTGGATTATTGTTATGTGTCCATCAGTTTCTGTTGCTTAAGCAATGATAATGAAGTATTATTAAAATGCATGGACCCGTGTACCTTTGCTAAGATAGAAGCCCTGAAAAAAGACAAATAAATCTAAAATAATTCAATAAATAACCAAAATGGTCTTCTGGCATTTTGGAATATGTGATAACGAGTGTGAACATGTTGTGTTATTTTGGGAATGCCAGCTAGCTTGGCACTTAATTGTGAGAAATAGTATGTAATTTAACATAGTTTTATTTACAAATTACTACATATCTTGTCCAGATACAACCATCAGTGGCGACCTTGGAATGTTGATTAGGTGGGGTAAACTAATCCACCCAAAGTTAATTTGACATTTTTAAAATGTTAATACAAAAATAGGACATAATATAAAAGCCAAGTGCATCCGTTGAGATTGGAATCTGTTTCGTCTGGATTGCCAAATAGATGCCACTTTAGTCCCTCTAAATAGAGACCAAACACGTTCATTTACACCCTAGGGATTAAATATGTCAAAAATCCCAAGGTACTAAATTGTGCCATAGCAATGAATATTACAAAAATGGCTTCATTTGGAGAAACTGAATCATTGTCAAATTAAGTTGTAAGATTGACACTACTGACAGTTGTTTTTGAATTTATACCCCCTGATTCACTAATGGGTTTAAATTTTTGACCCATGGTAAGTTTAAGCATATTTATTGCTAGAGATGCCTTAAACTTCTGTTACGTTTAAAATTTACTTTACAGGTAAGCCTAAACCTTTGGATTTACAAACAGTCCTATAGGTTTAACCCTAGTGAATCCGGCGGATATAGGTTCACCTAATTCCGGCAATAATAATTTTTCTGAAAATTGAAAAATATTGTATATTGTGAGGTAAAAAAGATTTAATCTCTTGAGTGATTGTTGCCCTCAAGCTAAAGTCTACTCGCAGGATTATATTGGTCACTTACATTTTTACTACTAGTACTACTACCAACTTTTCCACAAACCTCTAATGGTGCGATTTGCTATTGACAAAAGTTCCTATGGATATGAGTTTAGGATATTAGTAACACTAGTATTTCTATTAGTTTTCCTTCACCTCTATCCTTCACATACCTGAATTTGATCTTATGCCTATAATATTTTGTAGTTGGTTGTCTTCTAACAATAAGAATTCGTCTAGTTTCTTTTAAAGAAACTGCTAAGTTATATTTTGGTTTGTGCATCATTAGATTTCAGTTTGTACATTACACAAAAACAGATGGATACAACAGTATTTTTTCCTAAATGTCGTTAAAGTGATTCACCCAAATTTGTCTTTTACGCCACTTGAATCTGTAATAGATAGTATTGATTTCTAAATTTCTGCTTTTGAAAATGAAGGCAGATTTGCTTTTGAACTGTAGTCTTTTTCGGCTATTCAAACTCCGTTGTGATCAATATATTTGACTTGGTATCCTGCGGACCTGGAGTGAAACGGCCCTATCCTGTCTATAACATATTGAAGTGGCTTAAACCACCAAAAGATGAATATATTATAGGACCAGAAATGAGCGGCTAGAGTTGATTGTATTACACCTAATAATTACTATATGTAAAAATGTTGTGTTCTAGAAAAAAATATTTACTTCTACACCCAAATTAACTTCAACTTCTTAGGCTACATTCACCACTGAAAATCATATAAGTAACCTATTATGTATACTTACAACTTTTATGGAAGCTAAGAATATTTTCAATAGAAAAAATCATAAACATCTTCTCATGGGCCTGACAACCATCATAGATACGCTGTAAATATCTAGGTTGCGGTCAATGCTAAATTTTCCATTTAACCTGAAAAAATAAAATAGATTACCTTACAATATAATACTTAGTACATTTGTATCATATTATTAGGAGTAAAAATAACTTGTGGCGAGACTGTAGGCTTGACGAACGAGCGAACCGGATCGGGTAACCACAGACGAGCCACAAAAAGTCACTTATTCGGAATAATTAACTTTCAAACGTTAAAATATAAATTAAACTTCAAAAAACGTATTTCCTGAGCACTAGCAGAAGACTTTTGTTGCTGCTTCAGTGACACTAAAAGCAAAGTTTCAGAATAAATATAAGTTGCCTCACCCACTGTCGGAACTTTGATGCATTGAGATCGCAAGCGTGCCGCAGATACCTGCATATTCTGTAAACTTTGTATCGTCAAATACCGTGAACAACTGTGTATGCGTATGCATCGGCGGAGGCTGGCTCCTCGAGGGGGAGTGGTCTAGCCGGTTTTGCGTGCTTCCTGAGTGCGGGAACTTATATTTTATTTAGTAAACTCTGGTAAAAGTAAAACAGTTATCAAGACCCCCATTCAAGCCTTGTTTACATTGTACGATTTGTTTATTGAAAATATTGTAGATATGCTCGGAAATTGATTCACATTACAGAATCTGGCAATGCCTTTTAAAGCTCCTCATTTGATCGGATACACCAGCGGCATTAGCAAAAGTACCTTTAAGTCAAGTCAAGAAGTAGCTTTATTTGCATCTAACAAAAATTTGTTGTGTACAAAGCGTTAAATCTTACATTCTAAAGTATATCAATAAACAAAGCACATTCAATTCTCTCACACATATAAGCAAAACAATAAAATAAAACTACTTAATTTAAATTAATACAGTATATAAAACATATTGAACAAAATAGTACAAGGGTCCGGACA
Organism: Pissodes strobi; assembly: GCA_016904865.1. Classification (NCBI taxonomy): domain Eukaryota; kingdom Metazoa; phylum Arthropoda; class Insecta; order Coleoptera; family Curculionidae; genus Pissodes; species Pissodes strobi. The sequence goes on along the minus strand of MU187225.1, from coordinate 73,376 downwards.
AAAAAAAGAAGAAGTAAAAGTACCCATATTCAATTTTAGGATTACTTAATTGAAAGAGTCATCAAAATATTCTTGTAATGCATAATATGCCTTAGTTAACAACAGTTTCTTAACTGCTTTTCTGAATTTTTTTGTACAATTGTGTTTTCTTAATGATAAGGGGAGATGATTAAATAGTTTCTTGCCACTATATACCATAGACTTTTTTACTTTATCTGATCTTGGTATTGGCAAAGGTAGTATAAAAGTCTGGCGTGTATTATAGGCCTGAGAAGAATACAGTTCCCCTCTGAACTTTTTGTGCACAAGGCATAGAGTCTCTAAAATGAAAATACAATGTAAGGTTAGAATAGAGTGCTTTAGGAACAGAGGCTTACACGACTGACACATTTTAGCACAACACATTGAACGCAGTGCCCTTTTCTGTAATAAGAATACCGAGTGGAATAAGTATTCTGAACAGCACCCCCAGAATGGAATACCATAACGAATATGTGATTCTATTAGGGAAAAATATGTCATACGTGACGCTGCCAATCCCAGGTCGAATGATATATTACGAAGAGCATAGCAGCCAGATGAAAGTCTCTTGTTTAACTCAATTATGTGGTTTTCAAATTTAAGAGAGTCATCTATGTACAGACCCAAGAACTTCGCAGTACATGAATGAAATAGTATTTTGTCATTTAATGTTATGTCACCCAAGTCACATTTAAAATTTAGAATGTTGGTTTTGGAGATATTAAATACAAGATTATTGAAATTACACCATTCTTCCATATACTGCATATCATGAACAATTGCACATTTTAACCTTTGAGGATCTTTGTCATGCCAAAGTATAGTTGTATCATCCGCAAAAACCGTGAATTTTTCACTAATATTTAAGAGAGGTAGATCATTAACATAAATTAAGAACAGGAGTGGGCCTAAAACTGAGCCCTGTGGGACGCCAGAAGAAATAGGTAATTCAGATGAACTTGAATTATTAAATAAAACTCTCTGCTTACGATCTGAGAGGTCAGAGTTAAACCACTGCAGAGCAACTCCCCGAAAGCCATAACTTTCCAACTTATGTAACAAGGTAGGATGGTGCACGCAGTCGAAAGCCTTCGACAAATCACAGAATGCTGCAGCTGCAATGTCTCCCGTATTCAGCCTGAGATACAACTCTCGAAGAAAGTTAAATATAGCATCATCTGTGTTTCTAGAATTTAGGAAGCCAAATTGGTCTGAATTAAGCAATTTATGTTTGTTCAGAAATGATACGACCCTCACCTTGACCAGCTTCTCCACAATCTTTGCCAGCACAGGTAGTAATGCTATGGGACGAAAGTTACAAGGTTCATTTCTATCGCCTTTCTTGTGAATTGGAACAATATTGGCCTTTTTAAGACATGGAGAAAATAGGCCTGTCAAAAAAGACTCATTTATCACATGAGCCAAACAATCTAGAGCTTGGACAGGCAGAGCCTGAATGACATATAAAGGCATCTTGTCCCATCCAGAAGAAGACTTGTTTTTTAGCTCTCTAAATATGGATTTCAATTCTCTGGCATCACTAGGCGAAAAGAAAAAAGTTTCTGGTACCGAGACATGAGTCAGAAAATGCCAAGGAAAATGCTCTGGTGGAATACTTTTAGGAAGGTTTTTTTGAAATGTTAGACGCCATGGTACAGTAGTATGTATTCAGATGGTCAGCCTGCAAGTCACTGGGTGTTATAATGTGGTTGCCTTTACCTTGCAGAGTATTGACAATTCTCCATGTTTCTCTAGATTTATTAGAGGCATTTTCGATTTTGTTTGAGTAGTAAATAGACTTGACCTTTTTTAGAGTAGATCTGTACATTTTTCTGTAATTATTGTAGTAATTTATAAAATGAGTATCATGCAATGAAAATTTTCTTATATAATGCAAAGATCTCATATTTTTTGCGGAAAGTTTTATGCCCTTTGTGTACCAGGATCTCTTTTTCTTCTTTTTTATAAGAACTGAAGGAAAAGCCTTATTAAAAATATTTACAAGTACAGAATGGAAGCATTCCATTGGATCAGTACAGTCCAAGATTGTGGTCCAGTCATATTTATTGCATAGTGTTTCAAATCTCACATAGTTTCTGCGGCAAAACAATCTACCACACCTACATTTATCCCCTTTAGACAAATTACAGTTATTTAAGGGAACAGAAGCAATGACTGCCTCATGGTCTGAAAGACCTGCACTAACAACTTTACAGTCTGTAACTGAGTTTAGGTTAGAACAAAAGTAGTAAAGTCCAGAAGAAGATACAGCGATGATCCTGGTTGGACTAATGACATGCAATATGATATTAAAAGAGCTAAACAAATTTAGTAATAACTTTAAATCATTTCCGGAAGGACCAGGGAAATCGACATTAAAGTCACCTGATAGTGTTACTGTAGCATTTATTGAGATGCTGGACAAGATTACTTCTAGTTTATTTAAAAATATTTGAAAGCTTGTAGCTGGAGTTCTATAAAAACCTATAATATACATATTAATTTTCCTAGAAGATATCATAGAGAATTCAAAATATTTTTCTTCCAGCAAGTAATCAAACCTATCTATATTTATGTAATCTAATTTTTAAAAAGTCTGTTCCTTAACCATAAACAAAGTGCCACCATGCACGGAATTTGACCTGTTATATCTAGAGACAGTCACATAATTTTCAAGACCGAACAGTTCATTACATTTAAGCCAATGTTCAGTTAATATTAAAATATCAGGAAAGTCGACACTATTAAGAAACAAATACAGTTCATCATTCTTATTTCTGACTGATTGAATATTAAAAATAGAGAAGGTCATATTAGTGATTGTGTCCTTATTGGTTCTAAAATTTTTTATAGTTCTTTTTTTATTATGATTTGAAATACTTATATGGTTATAACTTTAGTAATTCGACTTGGAGACATTGGAGGTCGAAAAGGACTAGTATGATGATCAGTCAATGAGCTACTATTTGTCTTCCTTTGACAATTAGGGTTTGCTATTTTACCGTCATTAAAGTCGGCTGAATTTGGCAAAAAAAACTTCGTCATTATCACTTAAATTATGGGTTTCTATCAAGTCAATGTTGCATGTGTCAATGAAAGTCAAATTCTTATTATTACCACTAAGATTTGTTACATTATGCAATATTTCATTCAAAAAGTCAGATTTATTAAAATCAACATATAAAACTTGTCCAGGAGTACATTTGTTAAGCTTAAAAGCATATTCACTCAATTTACAATTAAATTTATAAATACGTTTGTTGGTTTCTCTGGCATGTTTTATGAAAGGTGCAGACACTAAAATAAAAATAATATTTGTATTTAAGAAGGTACTTTTCAGTTTTAAATTTAAATCTTTAAAAGAAGGGTATTTGTGCTTTAAAAAATTATTTGACCCAATGCTTAAAATTATAACATCATTAAGAGATAAATTCGTGTTTACCCAAGACAAACCTTCTGCTACCTGTTCGCTAAATGCATTAGGCTTTATAAAAGATTGAATATTAAACATATTATTTTTAAAATGTTTAGTGATCTTATTTTTAAACTTATAAACAGTTTGTTCACCCAAAATTACCATACGTCGACGTCGTTTAACTCCATTATCTGCCAGACTTGGATCACATATTGCGTCCCTCAGTTCTTCAAACAATGTGGTAACTGGTTGGTGGTCTGGTGTCGTAGTCGTAGTGTTACAAATATTTGTAGAACTACAATTACTAGGCTGACTTTCTGCAGATGTTCTTAAGTGGCTATTAATTTTGTTTTTTAATATAGCAATTTCTTGCAAGTAAGCCTTGTTCTCTGATTCGAGTATTCTAATACTCGATATCATTTCCCTGCTCAGCTTACTCATGTCAGCCATATATTTGTTGATGTTATGAATCTTTTCAGACTTTAATATAATTTCTTGTTCCAGGATGTCATTTTTATGCTCTATGTCATTTAATTGTTGTCGTTAAGTCCAAAGCTTCTTGTGATTTATCTCTCAGGGCTTCCACCATCCTCTTCTCACTCTCTTCAACCTCTCCTTCAAAATCAGTGGTCATGCGTCTCTGCCTTAGGCATGCAGCATTTAGCCTTTCAATCTCTACCTCCTGTGTGTGGATTTGTTTTTGAAGATTAGAAATAAGTATATCCTTATCATTAAGGGCATAAGTATGTTCTTCAATTTTACGGTCTAGTTCAAACTTCATATCGAAATATAGCTGTTTCTCTAACTCAAGTTTTTCTGTAAGTTCGGATAGTTCAGTTTTTGACATGTTATTGGAATCTATGCAATCGATGGAACATAGCATTTTTTGGTTTTTAAGGTCCCTATTAAGACAACTACGGTGGCATAAATTAAAACAGCTAACGCATACATAGTAACTGTGGGTTTTTGTAGCACAACATCTGAAGTTGAATTTTTCATCCATAGCGAAAAACAATCAAAATGCTTTAGATTGATAACAAAAAGAAATTATTATTCTCCACCTACTCAGTTCAGCGGAAAAATTTAAATCACTATATTTAAGTTTAAAATTAAAAATGCTTGAATACTAATAATACTGCACTAAATTAATTAAAAATAATAAACAGTGGCAACGCGCGTCTGGCCTCGCATCAAACCGCACGGATTTAGTGCCTCTGGAAAACTACAGCAAAGGACTTTTGATGTCGCTGAGTTTTTCATTAATATTTTTTATATTGTCAGTTTTTTTCAGTTTAAATGGTAAATAGCATTGTAATAAATAGGTAATTTGTCTCTTTGTACAGGTTTGGCCATTATATTCTGGCATTCATATAAAGCGCCCTTTAGGTGGGTGTCAATCTAGCTTAACTTGATACTTGAGTGGATTTTGATGGCATTTAAAATTTAAATATTCAATAAGCTAAGTAATTTTAAACTCGGCTATCCCCCGAAATAAAAATAAATATGTATTGATAATGTCATCAGAATTTATTTGTTGAAGTTCTAGTTATAAAAAAACGTCATTTATTCATATTTTTGTAGATATTGTAAATCTAAAACAAGAAGACGTAGGAAACGTATGTTTAAGGCAAAACGATTTTGGTCGGATTCTGATATTGCGGATTTTATTCCATTCATTGCATCGTTATTTTTTTAGAATTACTGCTAATTTTTGTATTGTATTACCTACATATTTTGTAACAATAAATTACGTTTATTTATAGTTCGCGTATTATTTATTTTTATTTTATCCACTTTCCTCATAAACGATAGCATCACCAGTCTACGTTACGGGCACTTATTAAACGGGGTCAGCTTAAAATCAACAAAACTTCAAAATATTGGTCAATAAGGTATTTTAAACACGAAGGCATTCGACAGAGTTTGGCATGACGGATTGCTCAACAAACTGCCGGTTCGAACCGATCTCTGCACGTTCCAGTTGATGGATACCTCTCAGACACATGCACCATTAACGCGGGCGTGCCTCAAAGCGCAATACTTTCACCAACTCTGTTCCTCATCTATATTCAAATTCAAAAATTCAAATTTCAAAAATACTTTATTAGTCCAAAAAATGTACAAATTTTTATCGACAAAGCATGAGAACATATAAATAAGTTTAAAATACATATAATCAGAAGGAAAGCCAAATGTACACTAACAAAAGGTTCATTGCCGGAAAAATTTAATTTTACCTCATAGCGTGTCCCGGTAGAACTCCTCCAAATTGTAGTATGCTTTACTCAGGAGCAATTTCCTAAGTAAAAAGCGAAAGGATTTAAGAGTCTGTATTGATTTCAGGCTGCTCGGCAGGTGATTGTATAATTTACGACCCTCATAAATGAGAGATTTCTTAATTAAAGTAGTCTTTGGGATAGGTAGAGGTAAATTGAGGTTCTGACGAGTATCGTAAAGAGGAGAAGGACCCTGAAGCCTAAAACGATTTTAAAAAATAAGAGTAGACGTGTCCAGAATAAAAAGCGGTGTAAGAGTTAAAATTTTTTGAGCCACAAAATGTGGCCTACAAGAATCTCTCTGACTTATGTTGACAATAAATCGAAGTGCTTTTTTCTGGAGAACAAAGAGCATATTCAAAAGTCCCTGATTGGAAACACCCCAAAATGGGATACCATATCTGAGGTGGGATTCAAAAAGCGCAAAATATACACTTCGCGCTAGTTGTAGGCCCAATTAACTCCTCCCTAACAACTCTAATAGCAAAACAGCCGGATGAAAGTTTCTTACTCAAGGACAAAATATGGTTCTCAAAATTTAGCCCACCATCAATTAGCACGCCAAGAAACTTAGATACTGAAGCATCCGGAAGAGGATCCCCATCCAATAGCAGCTCCGCCACATCACACCTAAACCCAAAAATGTGAGTCTTAGTCAAGTTCAAGCAAAGGCGATTAGAGTTAAACCATTCTTTAATAATCCTCAGATCACTAACTATAATTTCCTTAAGTTCCACCAGATTCCTATTCTGCCACAATATTGAGGTGTCGTCACTCCTGGTTCAGATCTTATCTTGAGGGGCGTTCTCAGGCTGTGGTAAGCTCAGGAGAAAGGTCTGCTGTCTTGGGAGTTGACTGCGGAGTTCCGCAAGGCTCTGTTTTGGGTCCTATCCTGTTCCTGTTATATATCAATGACCTTGTCTACCTTAAAATCTCGGGACTCTTTACCATTTTGGTGGCCGTACCTCTCAAGCTTTGCCAGCAATATTCTGTGATCCACGCAATCAAATGCCTTGGACAGATCACAGAAGACCGCTGCACATTTACCACCCTGATTCAATCCAAAATAAACACTCTCAAGGAAACTGTAAATGGCATCATATGGGTCCCTTTCGATGTTTGAAACCCAAATTGCTTCTCAGTTATTAGGTTGAAGGACTGAAGGTAGCTCCAGATTCTTTTCTTTACAAGTTTCTCTATAACTTTAGATAGAGTTGGGAGTAGAGAGACTGGACGGTAATTAGATGGGTCTTCCGAGTCACCACCCTTAAATAATGGGATCACTAAGGACGACTTCAGGCAAGCAGGAAACACTCCCCTCCACCAAGACTCATTTGATACAAGCAGAGAGCGCGTCCAGGCAGCTGCGAAAGAACTTCGGCAGAGATTTTATCGTCTCCACACGATTTTTTGTTTTTTATCTCAGAAATAACCTCCACAATCTCCTGTCTGTATGTTTCGACAAAGCCAAATGAGCCAATGGTAGATATATTCCTGAGATACGACAACGGATCAGATTTAGGTGACAAATCCTTTGTAAGATTATTTGCTACGTTACAATAAAACTTATTGAGGTGTTCTGGGTCAATATTAGGACCATTGTGAGATGGCCTAAAATTACGGAAGCTATTAATTATGGCCCAACTTTCCTTTTGCCTATTTTTTGCTTTAGAGAGTCTGTTATTATAGTGAGAAATTTTGGCAGCCTTTATGGTATTCCTATAAATGCTACGATATTTATTGCAATAATTTATGACATTCTGGCTGTTAGTGAATTTTTTAACATAGTTCAGAGAGCGGAGATTCCTACCCGAAATCCTAAGGCGTCCTGTGAGCCAAGGCTTTTCTGTTTTTACTTTTTTCCTAATCAACCGCACCGGAAAAGCCTCATTAAATAGCTCACACATTAAGGTGTTAAAACTGGCGATTGGATCTGAAGCCTGATGCAAATTTTGCCAATTCGCACCAAGACATAAATGATTAAACTCAACGAAGTTAGCTGTACTAAAAATTCAACCAGGACTACGTGAGGAGACTCGAGCCAAATTTCTTGAACAATCAATAATGCCACTTTTCGCCTCATGATCAGACAATCCCGCATTAACAGCTGAAGAGACCACATTTTCGTAATTTGAACATAAATAATCAATTGTGGTGGAGGAACTGTCCGTGACACGAGTCGGTTCGTCAATATGCATACATAAACCGTAGGTATCAAGCAAATTAGCAAGCATTATAGTATTAACAGAGGATTTATCAACAAAGTTAATGTTAATATCCCCAGTCAGAATAATTTTTGTTGATGATGAAAGACTCGAGAGAATTACATCAAGACGCTCGAGGAATTCCTCCGCTGAGGCAGAAGGAGAACGATATTAGTTTAGCTGCCCGCAAAAACAAAGCGAAAACTCGAAAGTCTTTTCCTCAATTAAATGATTAAATCTATTAACTGGTTCAAACTGGCCATAAAAAATTGATGACTCTTTAATTAGGATAACCACCATTAAGAAAATTTTCCCTACATGACATGCCTATCGGTTTATACTCATCGAAATAAAAATCATTCATCCGGCCTTAGCCAGTGTTCAGTAATAAAAACAATGTCAGGATATCCTAAGCTATCTAAAAATACATACAAACTGTCACACTTACACCTTAAGGACTGAATGTTTAATAAAAGTAGAGATAATTTTGCAGAGCTAGAAGATAAGACTTTACGTTTATTAGAAGTTTTTATACCAATACGAGAGCTTTGTTCTGAAGTTTCCATCTCTGCACTCCTATCTACAAAAAAGACACTTTAATATCATTATCTAAAACCCGGCTCGAAGTATCACAGTCTGTTACCAATACCAGAGGTGGAGCTAAAATTTCCTTATTTACTGAGTTTTGTTTGATGCCCTGAAAATATTTATAAATGTGACATTTCAATAAATCGGCCAAATCAGCATCGAACCGCTGAGCATAATTACATTCCAGAATTATGTTTACGTCAATTTTATGAGAATGAAAGACTTTATACAAAGACAAGTTACTACTGTATACAACATTATTATTGGGTCCATAGCAAGGACTTGTCATAACTAGAGTATTCGTATGTTCACAAAGTAAAATATATTTTTTCAAAATAACCATAGGTGAATAAGCTCCATTCAGACATAAGATCACCAGATCATCTTTACTAAAGTTAGAGGCTAAAGATGAGGCTGTTGTTGCTAATTCCCCAATTGTACATCCAGATTTTAAGAAACATTGAACATTGAATTTCTGATCAAATTCAAAACGTACACAACCAAGAAACCTATCATTACATCTCCCACCAATCAACAGAAGTTTAGGACGACTATCTTGAGGTTTCTTGGAATTTGTCGGCAGCACAGTGGAGTCTTCCAAATAAGGCAGTTGTGGATTGGAACAAGTAGCGCACTTGACAGAAGCACCAACTGTTTCAGTATTTGCAGTGTTAAGTGAGTCTAGATCGTGCTTCAGTTTGCAAATCTCATTACTATACATGTGGTTCTCTAATTCCAGTACATTTATTGAAGTAACCATATCTCTGTTTAAACTTTGGAGTTCACTAAAGTCTTTATGAAATTTAGATATGGATGTGGCCTGTGAATTTATTGTGGTTTCTAATGCTTCCTTTTCAGCAGCTAAGGTAAGAATTTGGTTTTTAAGTTTAACTGCCTCAGCCTTATGAACATTTACAGATTCAATCAAACTCTTTTCCGCTTCAAAGACTTCATCCTGGATATCTTCAGTTTTCTTTCGTTGTTTCTTGTAAGCTTTTTCCAAGGTACTAAGGTCAGAGCTTATCTTGTCAGCTTTTTCCTCAAGAGTGGCTATTACGTCATCCTTTCCTGCTTGAAGAGCTTCATGTTGATAAATTTGTTCATTGAGCTTAATTTTCAGTAGACGATTTTCCTCTCGAAGTTCCTCCAGTTTATCATATAATGGATTTGGAAGTTCGTCCTTTTCAAATCTTCGTTGACAGTCAGAAGAACAGTATATTTTTTGGTTGCTCAATTTTGTGTGACTCTTAAAGTCTCTTTGTAAGCAACTAGGATGAAAAACGTTCGTGCAAGTAACACAACAATAATAGATATAAGACTTATTTGCACAACATTTGAACTTGAATTTTGCCGCCATTTATAAGTTTTAAACATTATCCAATCCTACAAGGTTTAGTAAAATCTAAACAACCACGTAAAACAAATAAGAAGGTTCAAATGATTAAAATGATTATCCTAAATGCCATTTCAACACAATGTCATGCTAAAACTCTACAATAACCGTTATAATATAAACATTCACACTGGATAACAACAAATATACAAGTTGTATGTATATACAAAATTATTTACTATGGATTTTTTGCCCACCTTCAACTATGATTAGAACCTATCACAGTTTTTTGCACCTTTTCTTTTTGTTCTGATTTTAAATTGTTCATAGATAAGCAATACATTTTTAGTGTTTTTTTCCTGGAAACAACTATTAGATCACACTAGTTTGTTGATTACTGAAATGCTTAACTATTAAACTTTATTTTCATATGAAACACCACTTTTAAATTTGACTTTAAACCACTTTAATTCGAAAATATCTGAGGAGCAAAAACACAGCATAGCTGGCACGATACTTCAGCGAATGTTGAGCGTCCTTAATGACCTGCTGACCGAAACGAATAATCCTGTTTACAATTTTGCAGATGACAGTACCCTTATCTTCCAATTTAGATCAGAAGAACCTTTATCAGCGACTGAGACTTATCACCGCAGACAATTAAAAGACAGGAATGGATGACAGAGGAAATTTTGAGCTTAATGGACGAGCGAAAAGAGGCCAGGGCTGCAAACAACACAAATGACTACAAACATCTCAACAGAACTCTCCGTACTAAGATAAAACACGCTAAAGAAAGCTGTATTGAAAGTAAATGCTCCGAGATCAATTTTACGGTGACGCCACGACTTTTTCAACCTCCATAAGAAGGTGAAATAATTCACATCGACAGCATGCTAAGTCCGGATGGGAAGCTGTTAGACTCCACGAAGAGAAAACTGGAGGAATGGGAAAAATACATCAAGAACCTATTTGAGGATGTCAGAGCAGAACCTCGTCGGACGGATATGAATGGGGAGGGTCCGAGTATCCTGGAGTCGGAGGTGCATTATGCAATAAAACAACTCAAAACGAACAAAAGCCCAGAACCAGACGAAGTCTACCCTGAAATTTTAAAACTGATTAGTGAAGAGAACACTGATTTATTTGTCACTCTGTTTAATCGTATTTATGAGACTGGCAAGGTACCTCGCGAATGGTTAGATTTGGTTTTTATACCACTACCAAAGAAAGCGAACCCCAAAAATTGCGGTGATTTCCGACTGATAAGTTTGAAGAGCCATGCTCTAAAGGTATTGCTGAGAATAATCCTTAACCGCATCTCTCGCAAATGTGAAGCAAATATTGGACATGACCAATTTGGTTTCAGGGGCGGAATGGGTACGAGAGAGGCTCTGTTTAGCTTGCTGGTGTTGGAACAAAAATGCTATGATCAACAAAAAGACCTCTTCATGTGCTTTATAGATTTCGAGAAAGCTTTGATAGAGTGAAGCATGACCTGTTAATAGGCTCTCTTCATGTCATGGGTCTGAGAAAGACACCTACCCTGCTACGAAACATACTGGAATCAGAGGGCTAGAATTAAAATTGAGGAATCCACTTCCAAGCAGATCGAGATCCACGGGGGGGGGGGGGGGGGGGGGGGGGGGGGGGTTAGATAGGTCTGCGTTTTATCACCGTTGCTGTTCAACCTCTACTCAGAACTAATATTTAGCAGAGCTTTGGCGGGCTCTTCGGACGGGGTTAAGGTTAATGGTGTGAGCATAAACAGTATATAAGATACGCCGATGATACTGTCCTGATCGCAGACTCGGATCTTGACCTACAAAGACTCCTCAACAGTGTTCACATGGCTTTCGAAGCGTTTGGCATGAAAATAAACATAAAAAAGACCAAGTTTATGACCATCAAAAAATCAAAGAATGTCCCTCAACCAATTCGAATAAACGGCGAAGTTCTAGAACAGGTGGATAGGTTTCGCTATTTGGGATGTTGGGTGGACTGCAAGTTGGATCCGGACGTAGAAACAAGATGTAGACTAGAACAAGCCAGGAACTGCTTCGTGCGACTTCGGAAACTGCTATGTGACTCACGACTCAGCCTGCATCTGCCTCAAAGTCTCTCGAAGTGCTACGTCTGGTCTGCTCTCTTGTATGGAGCCGAAACATGGACAATCAAAACACAAACCATCAACAAATTGGAAGCTTTCGAGATGTGGACCTACCGTAGAATGCTCAAAATAACATGGACATCGCACACCACCAACGAAGAAGTGCTACGCAGACGAGGAACAGGACGGGAGCTATTTAAACTTGTAAAGGTCCGGAAAACATCGTATTTGGGACACATACTGAGAAACGCTAAATATCGTTACGCACAAAACTTATCGCTAAGGGAAAGGTCGAGGGCAGGCGCGGCCTTGGAAGGAAGAAACTGTCATGGCTGAGAAACATATATGCGTCAGTGGACTGGCCTGAATTTTGAAGATCTTATAAGAGCAGCCGAAAATCGAGAAGAGTTTGCCACTGTGATATCCAACCTCCACTGATGGAGACGGCGAAGAAGAATTAGAATATTGCTCATACATCTGGGGTGCCGCACCAAAGCACACCCTAAAGCTGCTGGATTCCATTCAGAAGATAGCTGTTCATCTCATCGGCGACCCGTAGTTGACCCAGAATCTGGATAGGCTGGAACATCGCAGACATGTGGCCGAGATGTCCCTGTTTTATAGATACTTTCACGGCAGATGCTCCCAGGATTTGGCCCGCCTCATCCCGCCCCTGGCAACGCCAGTCAGACAGTCACGACAGACGGCAAGAGCGCACCAGTTCGTCGTACAACTGGAAACACCTAGAATATCGCTTTACAAGAACTCCTTTGTCTGGCGTACTGCATCACTGTGGAACTCACTCCCAGGACATCTGTTTCCCCCTAATTATAACCTACAACTATTCAACCGTGTCAATCAGCATCTTCGCACACACACCGCTCGTCTAGCGCCGTAGGATCTCCCTTTAGCGTGTGTGCAACTGCCATAAAAAGAGCACTTCTTAATTTCAAATGTGCAAAGTCGATTAGTCGGTGATATGGTATGAGCCATTAATGGGGCAGTGAGCCAATAAGGTTCTTTGGATATTTTCACTGGCTTACTGCCTCATAAGAATGGAACATACCATTCATGACTACCCAGCTTTTTACACGGAGTATGCAAGTTGAATTTGCGACTTTTGCATATCCGGGAAAGTACAACGTTTTTTAAGCGGGAATCAACGTTATTCAAATCTGTCTGGAGGTGAACTTCAGGAGGAAATACAAAGAAAGTCTCATTTATACTGACAGTGGGGCTGACTCGGGCAGCTATAAGCGCGACATCGGGTCGAATCAAAATTCGTCTGAGAATGTGCCCAGCCCCTGGCCAACGCGATTGTAGCGTTGGCGCCGGGACAGAGGTTCTGAGAATGCTGATACTCTGGCAAGGCAAAGTGATAGGTTGTTTGACTGGTGGAAACGCAGAGCCACAGCCACAGCCAATCAAAATGCTAACCTCACTGATAACGGCATTGACTAAAGAAGTCCCTTAGCAGGAACCAAATAGAGCTCGTTACGGGTTTGATAACCGGTCCTGAGCTTGTATCAGGACGAAACCATTTGCAGATTATGCAATGAAGATGTAGCGATTGCCTCTTATTATTTGCGAATGCGCCGTACTAACCGTTAGAGACTGATCTCCCTGGGAGGCATCATCTAGGACAGGAGACAGCTCTGTGAGGGTGACAATGACAAACCTTTCTGATCTAGTCCTAGTATACCAGTAGGCTGTTGTGAAGAGATCATACAAAATTCTGCTTGCTACGCGTTTTAATTAGTCAGTCAAGTTGTATGTTCTCTAGAACTAAAACTATACAAGACAAGTAGGTGAGATGGTAGACCTCATCTCTATAAATTTACTAATATTTAACATTTGGGGTCAGAAAAATATGAATACATAAGTACCCACTATGTCAGTATGCCTTGCTGTAAAGGCATTAACAATTTTCTTTTGCTATAACAAGTATAACATTGCTTTTATATATTAAAGACAATTACATAGCCACTGTTGTAGATGTCTGGGTGCCTCCTGTTTCAAACACTTGCTTTTCATGCTAAGTACTTATTTGAATTTTTCTGTTGGCTATGTTTATGGGAGAACCTAATGAAGCAAGCGAACAGTGATATCAGACGCGCTTGCAGAAAAGACAAAAGCAACCATATCAACAGCCTATGCTGGGAACTGGAAAAGCATGCTAACGAGAACCGCTCCAAAGAATATACGACAAAGTAAAGTACCTTTCTCGAGAATTTAAAGCCATTAATGATGATCAGGGACAACCAAGGTAATACAATCACGAATGTCAAAGGAATAACCAAAGTGTGACGATCCACAACCTGCACAGGAATACCCGACCTCGAGCGAGGTGAGGCTCGCCGTGAGAAGATTGCGGGACCAGAAGGCACACCAGGCTCCGACGGAATTACTGCTGAAGAATATGGGAGAGTTAGCCATAGAAGTACTAAATGACATAAGCAATAATATATAAGCGTCTGGAAGGTGGCCGGACCAATGGCGACATTCCGTCTTTATACCGCTGCTCAAAAAAGGCTCGCCACTCGAATGTGAAAACTACCGCACTATCGCGAGCATATCACACGCCAGCAAAGTTATGTTAACGATATTGAATGAGATGCTGAAGACCTTCCGCCTCCCGCAAATACCTGATGAACAAGCAGGCTTCATGCCAAGTAGAGCAACTAGAGAACAGATATTGAACGTGAGACAGCTCATCGAGAAAGCCAGAGAATTTAACATCAACATGGTAATGTGTTTTGTGGATTATAAGAAAGCGTTCGATAAGGTGAAGTGGCCAAAACTCTGGGCCATCCTTACTGAAATGGGAACGCCGGGACACCTGGTACAACTGATAAAACAACTATATATCCAAAACACGGCAGCAGTGAAAGTCAATGACAGTTCATCAGATATAGTCTCAGTTGCATGGAGTTAGACAGGGGTGTGTCCTGTCCTCCCTCCTCTTTAACACCTACACCGAGCATATAATGCGAAAGATACTCGAAGAATGGAACAAACACGGTTGGGGGCAGATGAATTAATAACCTACGCTATGCCGACGATACCCTAATCATAGCTAAGGATGAGCACGAACTCGAAGTCATCATGGGGAGACTCGACACTCAAAGCAGACTGTATGGTGTTAAGATTAACAACTACAAGACTAAAGTGATGATCGTGGATCGCCAACAAGACCAACACCTTAAAAGTTGCCAACTATGATGTCGTAAGTAAATTTGAATATCTTGGTCCCTTCGTAACAAACACTGGCGATTGTAAACCTGAAATACGGAAGCGAATAGCATTAGCGAGGAACTCGTCAACAAAACTAACTCGCATCTGGAAGGATACCTCAATTACGAAGCTTCATCTACTGTGAGCACTTATTTTCCCCATCGCGACATACGCGGCGGAAACATGAACCCTAAAGATGATGGATCGCCGGCGCATCGACGCCCTAGAAATGTGGTGCTATGGGAGGTTGCTCGGAATACCGCGGACAGCAAAACACACCAATGTTTCGATCCTGAATCAGCTAGGCGTAAAAACGAGGCTATCAACTTATATAAACCAGTCATCATCATATATTAATTTGTTCATTACACAGGTTTCTTAACTACATAACTAACAGTAAGAATGACATTGAACTTGACACTGCTGTTAAGCCGGGCAATGTTTCTGCATTGCCTTAGTGGCCAGCAGGTGGCGTCACCCATAGGGGGTCGCTGTTAAACCTATTTAATCTATTAGGTATGTGGTATTGTCCGTTTGGTGCTACACTTTACATGGGTTGCCCCTTCAAAGTTATAATACTAAAAGATTGGCATAAAGCCTGCTATTTGGGTGTACATGTTGCAGAAGTTGTTGATAAATGTAGTTATGTAGGGAAAACTACAGAAAAACCCTACTTCAACTGTTCTTATAGAACAGGGCGTCATAAAGCTACAATTTTATATTTACAATATATACAATATATACAACATGTATTCTGACAAAACAATTAAAAATAAATACAATGAATGTAGGGGACTTAACCATGTTAAGTCTATTCAAGTAATGTAATGGTATCAGGTCGCGCTGAGCGAGTACCGTGGTACCGGCTGCGAATACATGGACGCTTCGGTGGCTTGGAATCATATGCGTTCTGCGTTATGACGGTTTCTAGAGCATATTTATATGCCGACCAGCTCCCTTAACATGCCCCGCCCACGTTTCCGAACGCCGTGGATTGGCCTGGCGAGAACAGATCTCGCGCGTAGTTTGAAGGAGGTGCTGCATTTCTGTGCTCCTGATATCTTTGAAAAGTTTACAGAAATACACTTTTGTAGCTTGTTTTTTAGGCTGGTTTTTGAAAGTTACCTTTCAGATTGAGACTCCCGAGGGAACTCATCTTAAGGTGGCATAAGTTGTCGATAGAAAAGAGTGATTTCTCTGTAAATTGTACCATGTTTGATGGGAATTTCCGGGTTGTAGCGCTGATTAGCGATGTTTGCAGTAAGCGGGGAGCCCGCTATCTGCCGCTCGAAGAACCTGTATGCGAGGGCATCGATGTACTCCTCGATGTACTCCATCTTTGCCCACGCATGCAGATCTTCTATCCTGACCCGATCCCGGAGCGTTAATGAAAATGCAGCCCTCAAATAGTTGTTTTGTATGACTTGAAGTTTTCTTTTATGTGTCTTGGCAACAGAGCACCAGACTGGGGCGCCGTAAAGGAGGGCTGGCCGGATGATAGCTCTATAAAGTATTAACTTATTGCAAGGACTTAGAAACGACCTGGCAGTCACTAGGGTGTTCAACCCTTTTTTTATAATAGCGTTTTTTGCAATTACCGCTTCTATATGCTGTGAAAAGTTTAACTTATTGTCCAGGGTGATGCCTAGGTATTTGACCTTCGGTTTAGGCAGTATTGGGGTGTTATCTAGCATTAAAGGGGTGACATTTATGTCTTTACGTTTCCTGGTAATTATAATAAGTTCTGTCTTAGAGCGGTTTAAAGAGATTTTCCACTTATCGTAGTAAGGGATGAGAGTATGCATATGTTCCTGGAGGTTATCCTTCGCCACCTCCGCTTGAGGATTGAGGGAGTAGATCGCTGTATCATCAGCGAATAGGGCTTTATGGGTGCTAGGACATGACGGGATATCTGCTATATAAAGATTGAATAATAGCGGCGATAATACAGTACCCTGGGGCACCCCCGCTAGCAGGTTCCTGCTGGCAGAGAGCTTAGTGCCAATTTTCGTAGAGAAGACTCGCCCGGCAAGGTATGACGCGATGAGTGCTGTCAAATGCAACGGCATGTTGTAGATTGCCAACAACTTGTACAGCAACCCATCGTGCCACACCCTGTCAAACGCCTTCTCAATGTCCAGTAGCAAAAGGGCAGTAGACTGTTTATTGTTGAAGCCTTTATAAACATCGGACGCTATTTTCGCAGCCAACATGACGGTACCATGCTGACCGCGAAAGCCGAATTGTTCTTGAGGGAGGATTTGCAGCCCTTCGACTTCCCTAGTAACCCTCGGCAAGATTAGCCTTTCAGCCACCTTCCCGAGGGTGTTCAGTAGCGATATAGGCCTGTATGATGCAGGCTGTGTCAGGTCTTTCCCTGGTTTCGGGAAGTGTATTATGCACGCTATTTTCCAGGACGCAGGGAAATGTTGCAGCCGGATAACCGCGTTAATTATGTGCATGTACTGGACTATAGTTTTCTGGGGCAAGTTTTTCAGGACTGAGTTCGGAATACCATCCGGGCCGGGAGCTTTATTTCTCGGGAGACGGCTGAGAGCTTTGCGGATTTCCGCCGGAGTGATTCTCAGCCTATCAAGCACTGTCAGGGGAATAGGGTATTTAGATTGTTTAAATGCATTCGCGGTTCGCGTTATGAGCTCCTGCTCTGGCAGAGTGTCGGGCGCCGCGCTATAGACGCTGCCCAGGTAGTCCGCGAAGGCCTCCGCTTTTTCAGCGTCGTCGCCGCATTCACGGCCTTGGTGCTTTATTACAGGCATTTGCGTCATACCGCCGCGGACTCGTCTGGCCAGTTTCCATAAGGAACCGTCATCCCTGCTTATCGTGTTAATATATGCAAGCCACGTTTGATTCCTGTGTTCGCGAATTTTCACCCTTATTTCCTCTGACAGTGCATTAATGCGAGCGGATCCCATTTGTGTCCGATTTCTCTGCCATCGCCGTCGAAATCGGTTTCTAAAAGTTATGAGATTCAGGATGTGATCAGGAAGTGATTCGGTGCTAGGGCGCGTAGTAACCCTAGTGCATAAAGCATCACGGATGCGCTGGATGTTTGATGTAAGAGTTTCCACCTCGTTTTCTAGCTCCTGAACAGTTGTCAGCTGCTCGGGAATCACAGTCGACTCATTCAGCTGCGCCCGGAACACCTTCCAGTCAATATTCTTATACGAAATGACGGTGTCATTAGACAAGGGGACCCTGCAGTATAAGCAAATCTTGACTGGAAGATGATCCGAGTTTAGGGCGTTAAGCTCTTGCAGCTGAGAGGTCCTGATCGTTCCCCGAGTGATGGCAATGTCCAGGAACGAGGCACCACGAAGATAAGTGGGATTAGGTGTTCTATGATAGGATATTTCCAGGTTATTATCGATTATTCCCTTAAACAATCTACCCCTGCTGTTGGTAACGCCGCCCCATTCGGCGTGCGAGGCATTGAAGTCACCTATTAGCAGGGATACTCGATTTAGCGGGAGAAGAGCTAAGAGATCGGCTTCTAAAAGGCGGAGACGCGGGGGCGCGTAGCCGCCACACACACGCAGACCGCTCTCCAGTTCGATACTGATGTGTTCTATCGCGGAGCGAATGGTAAATATTCGCCGATAGCGAAGTGCCCTGCGTATGAGGCAAGCCACCCCTCCTCCGCGTCGATCGGGCCTATCAAATCTCTCGATTCTGTAGTCGCTTACTCTTAGAGTAAAGTCCGGCGACAGATTCGTTTCTACGAGAAAAACAACCTGAAAATTGGATGCATGCAAAAAATTACGAAACTCGCCCAGCTTGTTTCTAATACCATTACAATTCCAGCATGCAATTTGTAGCATTTATATGTTGAATTTGGCATAATCAACTGAAAAAAAGCGAAGAGAGGCTTGTATAATTTCAGCAGTATCTTAAATAATTTGGCCACATAGCAAGAAAATCAGAGGCAATGGAGAAAATCTTAGTGGAGGGAAAAGTTGATGGCCGAAGACCGCTCACCGTCGCGATGGGTGGACCAGCTGAAGAAACTGACCGGAGAGAGCTTATCGGAAGCGGTGCACCACGCCCAAGACAGACCGTAAACAGGATGCACACATGATGTCACCACACCCTTTCGTAGGGTTGGACAAGAAGAGAGAGAGATGTTTATGTTTCATCATATCCAGTAGATGTTTGTTCACATAGTGCTATAGGTCATTAGTTGATTAATGATTTCAATCGAAGCTTCGCGTTTTAGTTGAAATGTAGACTGAATAATCGGTGATCAGCCTAATATAAAATAAAGTTGGTGTCATCTGTTTCAATATACTTGAGCAAAAGCTACCATGAGTATAATATAATATATTGAATGATAAATGAACAAATATTTAAATTAATTTTTATTTAATATAGCTATTTAAGGCACAGCCATATAATCTAGAATCTATGACTTATCACTATTACTATCCACACTACTTTTAGGATCATCTATTTTCATATTTGTTAGTTTAAAATAAACTTTCTTTAGTTCATCTTCTCCAGCTTCTTCATCATCACTGATATTAACAAACATTATTTCATTGTCCTCTAAATTTAAATATAAATATTTCACTGATTCATTTGAATCTCTGATACAATCACTCAAACATTCTGAGTTTATTTGGTTTTCATTAAACACTGTTTCAAAACTGTCCATATTCTCTTGCATTTTGTCATTTAAACAAACTCGTTCCATAGGGTACTCACAATAAGGACAAAATAAGGGTTTTAGCTCTCTTTCTACTTCACTATGAGCTAGAGAATGGCATAGTATACATTTATAGGCAGGGGCTAAGAAAATTGGCATCATTGTAAAGACACACCGGCTATCTGCGTGAGGAGGCAAACACACTGATCCAATAAGTTTCTCTCCACAAAAGTTACATTGGATCATGTCTGGATATTTTATTTCATTGGCAATAGCCAAAATATGTAATATTTCTTTGATAAAATTGATCCCTACTTGAGCTTTAGGTAAAATTCCACTTATAACCATTTCTTTAAGGAAAAATACTTGCAAATCTATACTTCTTAATTCAAATAAACTCAACAGTTTTCCTGCTGTCCTATCCTTAAATAATTTTGCTAGTCGATGAACTATGAGTTTTATGTCAACTAAATAATGTAACAATATATAGGGCTTTATCTCATATGAAACTACTCTTTTTATAATTACAAAAACTGACTCAGATAGCTTTGCTATAAGTCTAAGAGTTTTGAGTTGGATCAGTGAAAGTTTGTCAAGTTCTGAGTTAGAACTTAAACCTAGCCATGGAAATCTTTGCTCCTTTACACATGTTAGTCTTAAAGCTTCGAAGCAATCCCAAAAGGTTCTTAAGCTTCCACTATTATTTTCCAACAATAGTTTCAATGGGTTTAGGTTTATGTTATTGAAAAGACAAAAATGGACAAATTTTTTACCTCTTATTGAATTTTTAAGTCGACAAGGACCCAATATAAATGCCAACAAAACCTTGTTATTCGACTCTATGAACCCATGGGTTCTATAACCTGAAAAATCAAATTTTACTGGAATAGTTAATTCTTCAATAATGATTTTATTGAAATGAATTGATAATTGCAGTTCTTTGAAAGCACCTGTAAATGTAAGCACTCTTATTAAGTTGTTGTTGTGAGTAATGCCTGTAATATAAAAATTACCAGTGCAGTGCACTGTAAAATCAAACACCTTGCCAGATAAATCTAATCCATATACTAACAAATAATATTGCTTTATGGCAATTAATATTGTATAGTTCCCAAATGTCATAACTGTTATTTTATCCACTTTTCTATCGTTTTCTGAACAAAATTCCACTTCATTATCTACGGAACATTGTTGCATTTCAAGATTTTTTATTTGCAAAAGAGATATTTTTCCATTGGAATCACCTACACAAAGAGCACCACCAAACTCTGCTGTTCTATGCCAATACAAAGCAGATATATTCCCCATCTTAGAGGTATATCTGCACATAAAGTCACACTGACTGTCTCTATCACTTGACTTAACACTAAAAATTCTCCAAACACTTATTTCACCATGAAAATGACCAACAAATATCACAGCACAGTCCCGACCTTCATATGTAAATGTGTGACTCCATATAAATGTTGCAGGGGCAATATACTCTACTCTTTTTTTTAATTCCCTCATTTTCTGCATCGGTGGCATTTTGACACTGTATACAAAATTACTTCTTCTTCTTTCTATGATTTCATTAGTCAGATTTGCAATGTTTTTGTACTCAGTAAGATTACTTTCGCTCACATTTTTGACATAAATTTCCAAGCTGTAGAGATTTGTGAGTATTCCTAACATACTATATACGCCATCAACCATATTAGCTTCGGACCATTGGGCATAAAGTATGTTTGGTGGCGCTGGCGTTGCCCCTTTGAGGTTTTGTGTAAGCTCGACACAAGCCGAACTCTCATATAAAACATCTTTAGGAAGCTCGTAAACAAAATTGTTTATATCTATGTCTACTTTTTCGCAGATAGCAAAAGCAGAAGGTTTCAAAAAGTACTTCTGGCACGAATATTCAGAAATAACGCTGTTCAAATTCGGCTTTTGTGTTATAATATAGAGGCCTAAGTCTGATATAATGAAGATACGGTCATCTTGAGAAAGTCCACAAGCAAAATTAGTATTCAAATGGCCTGTAAGCTTGAAACTATCCAGAAGTTTTAAATTTATACTCATATTGTTTGTTTTCTTGTTAATTTTGTTTACTATTTGAAATTTAATACTGTTTTACAAATGACATATGTCAAGTCAAGTTCAAGTCAAGCAATGTTGCCAGAATGGCAAACCAAAAAATGACCGCGACTGATATTAAAGGTCGCCAGTTTACTGACGGCTTCAGAGTTGCGCGCGCATCACATTGTTGACCAAAAATGTCTAATATTACACTTTGCCTATGTTCCTCCGCTCGCTACGGGAACGCAACCAACAAAAAGTAACCAAAACTAACCCAAGGCATGCCTAAAATATAGAAAAAAAATTATTGATCGAGTCTGCTAGTACTCGAGACACTGATGTGTATATCGACATGAAAATCTAATGCCACCTTAGGCTGCGTGACGCCTGAATATAGGCAACCCCTTATTTGGAAATGGTTGCCTATATTCTGGCGTTAGAAAGAACACGTTTTACACTAACGGTTACAGACAGCCTGCAAAACACATTCCCGTCACAGATACCGCTTGACGTGCGCTGTTTAATGTTTACATTTGTAATGTTTGCATTAGAATGCCTAATATTACACTTCACGCATACACCTCCGCTCCCTTCGCTCACTACAGGGGGGCAACCAAAGACGAATAAAGAAGATATTTCCCTTGTCTATGGGCGCAACGAACAAAAACGAACCAAAACTAACCCAAGGCACGCCCAAAATCAAGAAAAATAGCTTTTTACAAATATAATTTAAAGAAAATAAAAAAAAATGTTTAAAACTAACCGTAGAAATCAACGCGAGCGAAGCCGCGGGTAAAAGCTAAAAGTGCCCTATGTCCTTTACTATACTTTTGAAAATATCTGTACAAAATTTCATGATAAATAGTTTATGCGTGGAAAATAGGATTAAAACTAACCGTAAAAATGAACGCGAGAGAAACCGCGGGTAAATGCTAAAAGTGTCCTATGTCCTTTACTATACTATTGAAAATATCTGTACAAAATTTCATGATGATCGGTTGAGTAGTTTATGCGTGAAAGCGTAAGAAACAAACAAACACATTCGCATTTGTAATATTAGTTATTTGCATTTATATTATTAGTTAGGATTCTTTAATAATACTTACTGGCAGCTTCAATCGGAGTGGATTAATTCACTGCACAAATTCGACACGAAAATCTAATGCCACCAGGAATAACATCAACCTGTGTCCAGCTTATTCACTACCAGCTAGTCATCTTAGGGCGGCATCCTTTGATTTGGGAAAGTCAATAACCAAATTTTGCAAATTTTGGAAGAGGGCCATGACTCAATATTGTTTTAAACGTCTGGGCATCTAAATAATACTTTTGACAGTTCGTTTAATTTGAAATATGCTTTTTTATCGTCTAAAATCCGTTTAAAAACGATTTTAAATGGCAAAATTGTATAAAAATCCGAAATTTCTGGACTTCTTTAGGACGATAGCCGTGGCTTCGGACGAATTTGTCGTGGATTTTGAAGCGAAAATTAATTTTAAATTCAACCGTCTATTAAAAATAAGTTGTGCTATGGATCCAAATACACTGCGAATATAATATAATGAGTCGTTGCAATCGCGGCCGTCCTGGATTAGCTTGCTCGTCAATGCGCACGGGCTATAATGTGACATTGGTTTACACATTCTATCCCCACATTTCCCTCCCATTTGCCGAGATTTACCCTCATACCGCCCCGTAAAATGTTTACACATCAAAACTTTTTACACATAATATTAAAAATAAAAAAAAAAACATCATGCCACTGGAATTGAACCCGAGCCGCTATGTCGTAAACACAGCATCCAACCACTGAGCTACGCGACTGTTTTGCAGCTATCAACGACGTATTTAAAGAAAACTTATGTTTTTAGATGACGCTATCTACATGAGCTTTTTTGCTGCTTCCTCAGTCGTCATTGAAGCAGCCGGTGGCTATTGGTACGCCTCTGGAGGCGTTGCGGCCGCTAGCGTCATAAACGCGGATCAAACTACACGGGACGAAAATACGCAGTTGTGCCGCATCTACGCAGGAGTGACTTTCTCTGCAGGATGAATACTATTTCTCATGATGGTATCGCTTTTCGCAATATTTTCACTCACGAAACCTATCAGTTCATCAAATGAAAAAACCGACATTCTATAAAACTGAAAGAATTTATAAGGATATGAATAAGGTTGAACATGACGTGAAACTGCCCCATTGAGAGCCGATTTAACAACGTGGGGTGAGCCCACCAAAGTATTTTGTGGCCAGGTTTCTTTTTACAAATAATGTTTCCAATACGAGAAGTCCCGCTGCACAGGCGATTTGTACAGTGTCCGTTTTGAAATGATTTGAAACGCTGTGGCACTGTGATGCTAGTTGCAAAACAGCCGCGTTTCAACTGCCCATGTAGAATTTCGGTCGCTGTTTAACAGTCGCGTTTTGACGGTCAGGTGTAGTTTTGAGAATTTTGGAATTTGGTGCGGTTGCTAGCGGCAAGACTGCCGCGTTTTAACTGCCTTTGTAGAATGGTTCTTACGCATGCACGGTTTCGCATCGAAAATTTAGCTCTGACCCTAGACGCTTGTCTCGCTCATGATTATGAGGTAAAAAATTGCCATATTGGCGACAAGTTGCCATATGTGGCAACACTGAATGTAAGCTTTAAAATTGACGAGCGGCTAAAATGCAAGTTACGTTTCATAATTTTGGGTTAGTCTTGGGTATGGCTTGGGTTAGTTTCCTTTCTTGAGCCCCGGAGCGAGCGAAGCGAGCGGAAGGCCATGCAAAATCATAATAATACCCCGGGTGACGGATCGCAACTTTAAGTTTTTAGCTTTGACAACGGAAAGGAGTGGACGGGTAAAACCGGCAGCTGTTCTGTTACGGGTTGGCTCCACGATTTGACAAGCGTCATACATTTTCGTCACTAAATTATATATATTATTTTATACTCATAATACTTCTATTACTGGCTTAAATCACAAAATGCAATGATTGAAATATAACAAATAAATATATTTCCTCAAAACATCAAAACAATGTACGCAACTGCGCGACAGGCCATTTTCAAGGGGAATTATGTGATTCTTATTAGCAATCATGACTGAAAAATGTTATCAAAGCTAGTATAAAATTAAAAAGAAAGGCAGTCTGAAGTATACTCGTAATCATATTTTGAAATAATCTATATCTCAGCTCACACAAAGAAAATAAATAATAAATATTGTAACTAGGTGTAAACTATATTTACCTGTGAAAAGTAATTCCAGGCTCCTTTCGGTCATTGCGACTTTTACAGCCATAAGCACAACAAAACACCATATTGTAATGAACAAATTGAAGTATTTTCAGAGTTTTTCACAACAAAAATCCCCAAAATACACGGAGGTGCCGCTTTGAATGTCTGGCTCCTATTAATGGCGTCCGTTCGATTTTTGATCACACGTACTGTGCGCTGCCGTAAAGCGAGATTATCTGTCCACTCCCTTCCCTTGTCAAAGGTTTTTAGATTAGACTCTAGGGACAGCACCGGACCCACCGATCTCCATATATGGATAAACACAAAGCGATCCAAATCATACTGATTCATGCGTCTTCAGATGTAAACAAAAGAAGGTAATTCTGAGACTGCGCAGTTTCAATTAGCAGGTTATCGATCGATTCCACGTGCTTCATCACCGCATGGCCGCGAATAAGCGACAGGTTCGGATTTTAAGAATTTGGAAACATATTTTTGCCGTTGTATATAGGGTAGACTGGGGCAAGTGTGAACCCATCCATTTTTCTTGTCATATTTTTAATTTTGTCTCTAATATAGCAATTTTTTAAAAACTTCTCGTTCCATGGTAAGTTAGCTTATTATGTATCCTTAACGTACCTGGGGTTGAAATTTACTTCCTAAATTGTAAGTAAGGAAAATTCAAAAAAGAAAAAAATTCGGGCTGAAATTTCACACTTGCCCGATTATCGGGAAAGTGTAAAAGTGGCGACTATTTGATACTGAAAGTAACGTTTCTCTTATGGAGGCAAGTGTAAAAGATGTAGAAATATACGCTTGAATTTACATAAAATAATTGGCAATTAATTCTACAACCATAAACTTTTTATAAACTTTTATTGAGTCACTGAAATACCATTTGGAAACTTTAGCCTTAACATCTTATAAAAAATCTACTAAATAACATTAGTTGTACTCCATAAGTGGAAAATAGTACAAACTAACTTAAAGTTAATATTCTCGATGCCAAAAACATAAATTATTTATGATTTACACTTGCCCCTCACTTGATTTTTTCTGGGGTAAGTGTGTAAACGCATGACGCAAAAAAATAACCGCCGCATGCCGACAATTGTTTACCCTGTGAACTTGACGACTGACCGGTTATGACTCATCACTGTCTAGTGTTGCCGATTCGGGACATGCTTCAAGCGTTTAACCCAAAATCATTTATGCTCTCCGCATGGAAGTATAATAGGTTGCTTACCGCTTATATATTATGAGATAGTCGCATTTTTTTGAAAATAGAGCCACAATTTTCACTTACCCCACTTACACACTTGCCCCAGTCTACCCTATTACCAAAATTTTAAAAGCAAGTTGATAGATGATATATTTAACACAAAAATTGCAAGCCATTGGTTTTTAAAAGAAATAGAATAGACCAACCGATAAAATATACAACTTTTGCTATTTTTTCCGAATCTTGCTTTGTTTTGGAGACAAAAAAAAAAATAAAAACTACTTCTTTCCTCGTCCCTGGGCGACACAAAAACCAATTAAAAAATGTAAAA
The DNA here is from genome assembly GCA_016904865.1 of Pissodes strobi. Taxonomy (NCBI): domain Eukaryota; kingdom Metazoa; phylum Arthropoda; class Insecta; order Coleoptera; family Curculionidae; genus Pissodes; species Pissodes strobi. The sequence continues at coordinate 46,700 of MU187225.1, read as the reverse complement.
ATATGACAGTAAGTATATAATTATGTTTAAGGAATAAACCATTGATAGGTATGCAAAAAAATACTACCAAATATTTTGGTACCTATCTAATTTTTACATTCTTTATGTGTGGCATGCATTTTTTTTGTTAAAAATATATATATTTTTTAAATCATCCCTTTGATTCAAAAATATTAAAAAATGGAAGCACCTCCTAATAAAACCCTTTTTATATGCGTTTGCCTTAAATTTTACTTTCTCCTTTTTGTTAGTCTTGAATAGGTACTACTTTTAAAAGAGATTTGTAATGTTAAAGTATTTTGCATTCACACATTACATACCACAATCTGTAGGCAAGAAATATACCTTTTAAAATATGAATTTTTGTTGCATTGAATAGCTAAAATAACTTTGGGGCAAAGAAAGGTTTATTAAAACAAAACATCATGATATAAACGTTTTATTTTCATTAACTTACATTAGGTAGTAGTAGTAGTCTATTTGGAAAAAGCCAATAATACAAAATATGTAGGTAGTATGTACCAAGATACAAAATTCTTAAGACTATATACATGTCTAAATGCTCATGAAAACCTTAAAACATTTAAGAGTAATTAGGAAGATTCCTGAGAAATTAAACTGATTATTTTTTATTACAACAGTGAAAAAAAATTTATAAGTATTTTTTTTATTTCCACTAAATATGAATATTATACGAGAGCAATGCCAGTTTTTAGTTTTGTATATATAGATATACTATGCATGGTGTGACGTAATAATTCGTGTGTATTGTGACGTCATAAGCACATTTCAAGGCGATTCTGCCTCATTTTTCGCCTTATGAAAAAAAGAAAAAACACGTGTCCACTTAGTTTTCATGGGCTATCGAAAAATTTATGAAACTTCCTCATTGGTCCGTATACCTGTTTCTGCTATTTTAATAGATTTTTTTAAAAATATTTTACAGACTGTTCTATAGGTTCAACATAGAAATAATCCGTCGGGGAAGCTTTAACATTTTTTTCCAATTTTTACTCCCTTCTTCTATTTTTTCTTTACCTTTACAGATAGAAAAGACATACAAATTGTACTTTACGTCACTCACTACACTTTTCTGTCCTAAATTTTTAAAAGAAGGGGGTAAATATTGGAAAAAAAATTAAAGCTCCCCCCACGGATCATTTCTATATTATTGAACCCATATATGTAGTATGTAAAACAATTTTTAAAAATCTTTTAAAATAGCAGAAACAAGTATGGGGAACAATTACCCATTTAAGGATCTAAAAAAACTGTTTATAGCATCAAAGCTCCTCAACAAAGTAAATTAAAATCCATCCTACCTATAAGAAGACTCTTTTAATACGAAATGATAAAACTGAATAAACTCACTGCTATTTATGCATCGTGACAGTAAATAAACCCTTTTTAAGATATTATTCCAATATTTTGTATGTAATGCTGCAGTTATCCTTAAAAGAAAATGATACTTACTTAAAATAAGAAATCGCTGGTATTCTACCCTTATTTTGGCAACACCAAATCAAACACCGTTGAGTATTTTCTTTGACCTTGGCAGTTGACGCCATTGTCTTTTAAGGTCTTTTGTCTTTAAATCATATTCCTAACGTCTACACCAACTTATACACTAACAAAACACACTAATAACGAACTATTATAATAATAAACTAAACTAGATGTCCAGGAGTAAATTAGTTATTTTCAACGAAAACGATAATATAAACCACTCAGACGCACGTACGTACTTCAATAAGTGAACGAAACGAAACGCCGAAACCCATTACGGCAAACACAGAGAAAATAATTATTTCAAGCGCAAGCAACAAGCAAGGTCAGAGAAATGTGATAATATTTTTGATTACCGAACTGTAAAAGCTTTATGAGCTGATTTCGTTCTGTCGCTTCTCGGTGTTTGTGCGGATGAGTAAAATTATCCTGTTTTCAGTTCTGTCCGACGCAGAACCCGTTTTTTTTCCCCATGATTGGTACGATTTTTCGACGCATGCAGACGGTTTGTGCTTATCCATATATGGAGATCGGTGACCGGACCTCACGGATCCTTCAGTCCCATTGTCTTTTTACGTTGACTTCCATGTCTTCGCGATGCAATAAGCTTGTCACAAAAGCCCTCGTGGTCGAGAGATCTAGATGATAAGTCTCAGTTGGGCGTGCCCGGTTTAAAACCCCGATGCCCTTTTTTATTTTTTTAAAGGTTATACTTCAAACAGTTTTTTTCTTGATTTTGGGTTAGTTTTGGTTAGCACTTGGTTAGTTTCCTTTTCTTGAGCCCCCGTAGCGAGCGAAGCGAGCAGAGGGCCATATTTTTAATATCGCGCGAACGTAAGGGACGGACGGAGCAGTGGAGGTCCGGTGCTGTCGCCAGAGTCTACTGTTATTTAGATGAGTGCCTCGCGACAGCTTTGCTTTTGGCTGCCATCAAGGTAAAAGCGTCTCCAACGCCATCTAGTGTAGGTGGCGTTGACTCGAGCGATTGCATTCGATGTCTTCGCGATGCAATCGATTTGGAGCAAGAGTCGTCGTGGTCTAGAGGTTTAGATGGTTAGGCCTCAATTCGGCGACTATCGGCGGCGGCCCGGGTTGAAACCCCGTTGCTTTTTTTTATTTTTTTACGGGTTAATTTTGGTTAGCAAACAGTTTTTTTCTTGATTTTGGGTATGTCTTGGGTTACGTTTGGGTTAGACCCTGGTTAGTTTCCTTTTCTTGAGCCCCCGTAGCGAGCGGAGGGCCATGCGAAAAGTGAAATATTACTTACTGTAATACGTGCTCGTACTTTGAATGCACTTTTTACGAAATATACAGCAGCTAGCATGTGTTTCCGCGAATACATTCACAAAGAATCCCCTTTCTTTGTAGGTTTGTAACATTCGACCTTGATGGCAGTCAAAAGCAAAGCTGTCGCGAGACACTCGTTTATTTATCCTCTCGTTTAAATTGTTGATAGGAATGGCCACCATATATCGTTATACTGGATATATCGATACTTTTCTTAACCATATCGATATTTTGCTAGCGATGTGTGGCATAAATCGATATAGCTTAAGTTAAATATATCGTTACACAAATACCCATCAAACAAATCCAATAGCATGCCGGATAATTAAGTATGAGTACTTGAGAAGTATTATTCGCACCTCCATTCGGCTTTTTTAAACCCAAATTTTTCTATTAACGTGGACGCTGCGCTTTTTAAGATTAGAACTGCTCCCAGTTTTTTCGTTTGTAAATCCCTCTTCAGAATCTGAATCGTTTAATTAATACAAATACCATACTTTGACATTTTCTCACTTTTTTTTCTGCCAGAGTAGAAGTTATGTAAAAATGGAAATAACTTAGAAAGAAAAATTGATGCGGTTAACTATAACCACTCATATTATGCCATTACTATATCCCTATGAATACTGCAGAATTGTCATAATGATTCCTGCCATTGTCATTCCACCATTCCCACCATCATCCAGATGAAATTGCTCGGCTTGAGCTCGAACCCTTTGTAACTTTACCCAGACAATAATTATTGTCTTTGAAGCAATTATTGTTCTAATAATGCTATCCATGATGGTATGTATGTCCTTGGCAAATCTACCAAGAGATGGATATATCGAACCTTGATCAAACGCAGTTTCAGTAGGGAATCGCTCTCAATTAAATCTTGAGTACCCCAATTTTGAACATTATGGGAATGTGATGGTTATTATTATTATCCCGATTTGCATGCCTTTCGACAGTCGGACTCCCTCTACGTGGCATAATTCACTTAATCTCATGGCAGATGCGTTAAGCATCAGAGGAATTAGGTTCCGGGCCTTTGGGATGACACTTTTGACATTTTCGATCTTGGGGATTGAACTTCCGAACAATTCTTGCAGTCCAAAACATATATATTTCTCCGCAGCTTTTTGGCACAACTCCAGTTGTTGAAATTATTATTGGCACTGTTTCGAGGTGATTCAACTGCCACTGCCTCTTCACTCTGACTTCCAAGTTTCTGTACTTGGAATCTTCTCAGCGTTCTGTTAGAGCAGATTTTGGTATTGGGTACTGACACTTCCACAAACGTTGCAACTTGGAGGATTTGTTTATGAGGGTGATATCTGATTTATTATGCATCACACCGTCTGATCAGTTAGGATTGTACATTGTACAATCCAAGTTTACAGTTTTCCAGAACTATTTGTGGTTTATATGTGTAGTAAGAAACCCGAATCCTGAATGAGGAGTCCCAAAATACTGGCTATAGGCCCTGATGAATGATCTTGGCAACATTATCATGCCTATCTTTATATTCCGTTGCAGAGAATAGCTGACATCCTGTAGTAACGTGTTGTTTTGTATTTATATTTACAAGTATCGGTCTCGATTTGGGGATCTTTGACGTTGTATTTCAGCTAGTTTCTTCTGGGATACACCTGATCTTCAATTGCCAATAAAAAGCTTTCCATTTTTGGGAACAATCTTCCTAAGGCAAGCCAATTCGACACCCATCTGTCGTCATGTTGCTGCATAATCTCATTCGGATGCCTCCCATGGGCGTGCTTTTCTTGCCATCTCTGCATTTTTTTTTCTCTCGTCGAGTGCCGAGGGATATTCGCACTGGCATAGAAGCAGGGGAGTCGACTCATCAGCGGCATATGTAAGTCTATGGAGTTCCGACTCTTGAGCTTTGCTTGCGAATTGCGGTAACGAATTTTTAAGAGAAAAATTCTTTAAATGCTTCTCTGCTTCGAAAATATTGTGATATCGATTTATGGGGGAAAAAATTAAAGATTTTTCATGTGGAATAATGGTGGATCTATCTACTTATATTCACTTTTGACATAAGGAGGTAAAGATTCCCTTTTTTGATTTTATTTGGTTTTTAATATTGTTTTTTGTTTTGTTGAAGTTTTCAGTTCTGCCGTGTGGTCTTAAGCACACGCCGTAATTTTTTTTATTTGTAGATTTTTTCACAGAAAGACCAATATTTTGGATATTTAGAAGGAATCAAATCTTAATTAAGATACCCATAATAACTGAGCAGCGTCAGCAATTTTAAAATTGAAAATTGAGGCTATTCAAAACGTTAGAAGGAAGATTTCGCTTTTGCGAAGAATTGAGGTTCGTCACGAAAATTCAGTTCAAGTCTCATCCCTCCCTTCCTAATGAATTCTATATAATCTATAGACCACATTTCTACACTCGTAACCACTGTAATTGTTTGCGTTTGACATTTTAGGACTGTGGGTATTTTATAAATTTGCGATATTAAGTTGAATTGGAAATTGTATATATTGTCTGTTGCTGGTCAATTGATTTAAATCACTACCATAGTTTTTTTTAATTCAACACTGAAAATTAGTTGCTAAAATAAAGAGCTGAGGCCGTTTTAATGAGGATGTGCGAGAAATAAAAGAGCGGCAACATACGCGTCTATTACATAACTATTTTATTTGTTACTGGATATAAAATTTTTCGGGATAAATAAAAATAGCTATAATACATTACATAAATAATAAATGTACAGGCTTTTGGACAAGTTTACAAGTATTATATACATAAAATTACACTACATACATTTTAAAAATTTAGTACAATACACAACAATATCTGTTTCACTATATTAATAAAATACAAAAATAGGTTGCTAAAGAGAACAAATTTAATGTGTATATAGAAATGCTTCCTTAAAGGTAAACTTATATTATGCTTAGAGCATTTATTTTATTATATTAATTAATAAATAAGTACTAAGTAGATTATGTGGGATATTTGTACAAATATTTACCACCATGTCATATTTTATTTAGCAAAAGCTATTATCTACAATACTTTACGTTTAAGGAACAAATGATAAGAGAGATATTTGCAGCACTTAAATTATGATTTTGTAATAAATTAAAAGTATTCATTTTAATTGCGTTAAATAGCCATATACTACACTAAGTAAGTATAGGTAAGAACAAAACATTATAAAAATACCGCATGAGTAGCGCTTGAAAGAATGGTCGCCTTATATGATTCGAGTATACCATACCATGCCTGTATAACCATACAACATCATGGTATAGTCAACCATATATTACTACTAAATATTAGATAGACAAGAGTCGCATCTTGAAACTCTCTTTTGCATTGAATTTGCATTTCGTAAGTTTAAGTGTGAGATAACAGAACTTTGCAAATCGATGAATATTACCTGTACCAAATAGCTATAAAATTAATAACTATATTTATTTCATAGGGTACCTAGGCTATGAATTCTATATATTGCCAAATGGTTTCCAGGCAATATACAAAATTCTTTCTTGCACTCCACATGATTGCCCTTTTTTTGTTTTACATATTTTTCACACAATTAAATTTTTTTAAAAACTTACTCTGTAATCTCACCCTTAAGCCTTAAGTAATATTAAAAAAATATATTCCAGAAGTGCTGCTTAATAGTGCTTAATGTTCACTATAGAAGAAAATGCTTCCATTTGTGTGCTTCAAAACACATCTTTCGTGCCCAAGTCCGTGTTAAATTCAAGCGGAATTGATTAAATCTGTCTCGTTGTCTTCAATTTTAGGTGTACCAGTAATATTGATCAATGGTACATTTTTGGTACGCTATAGCTCCTTTAATGGCACATATAAGCAACAAAAATATCTAGATACCTTATATTAGAGGAGAATACTGCTAGTCATGTACAGCCTATCGTAATTATTAAAATGTAATTTACAATTATACAATATAAAACTGTTGTTTTTATAGAATATTTAGTCGAGTTGAGACAGCATCAACCTGACATCCCATTCTCGATGAAAATTTGGATTTTATAAATTCTTCAGTAGTAAAATTAAAATAAAATAATTACTTTTTGTTTAAATAGTCCAATTCTTACAACCATTCGGCGGGAAGTGTTGATGAACTTCATATATTATTTCCTTAGCTTAATGATAATCAACACTTTTGGAGATATTTTAATCTTTTGCATATTTTACGATACTTTAGACAGATATAACACACATTACAAATTACAGAATGAAATGGAAAGACCATATATATTCTAAGAAAATTATATTCAATGACGTAATTCACAGGTAGGGAAGACTACGGGAAGTATTCAGCCACGGGAAGAATTCAGCAAACGCGTTTATTTCTAATTTGATTTAAATTTCCCGCCCAAATCTAATGATTCTGGATTTTCTAACCATTATTCCTTCATCCGAGAGAGAGCTACCCTAATGAGTCTGTAGCAATACAATGTATGTCATGGAAGAACCTACGACTCATGGCGGTGATTCTGACTGGACACTGCCAGCTAAGAAAACATCTCTACATGATCTATGCAGAGGCTGTGAAGAGGAGGACGAAACAGTAGAGCATCTGCTTTGCGATTGCAGCGTTGTTTTGGACCTAAGGGAATCCATTTTGGGAGAATGATGGCTAACCATGGCTTTTCCAGGCCTCCTCAGGCAACATCGTCGCCTTTTTTACAACACTAGGCTGGACGATGGCTTAGATGCATCGGTTGACCTAGGGAGGATGCACAGGGGGTCCAATGGGGCCTAAGTGCCGTGGTCTTTCAACGCCACTCTCTCACCAAAGGCGTCTACAGGCAAGGCATATTTTAATGGATCTTTCTCCGAATGAGAGTCAATGAAAAAGATTTTACACAAAATAATAAATAAGACCAGTTACAGAAATACTTACTAAATTTGAATGACTCGGGCAATGAGAGTTAAGAAGATTCGCCCAAATATTCGAGCAAATACACTAATAGGCAAGTATTCACAACAGAGTAAGAATCTGAATTAGAAGCATACATTAAGAGGTGTTCTCACCTGAATTATGCCCATATCCAAAAGTTATCATATGAATAAACGTCTGCTTTGTCTAATTGCCGAATTCCTCTCGAGTAGCACCAAGAAAGACAGGCAAAAATGGATGGCGACGATGGTATGGAACGTCACTAAAAGCTTTCCACCAGCTTAAGCAGAAGCACAGCGCTCAACAAGTTCAAAGTGGATCAGTTATTTGAAAAGCTTCAACTTCAACTTTTTAAATTTTCTTCAGAAATAATATTTTCTCTATGAAACTGGAGTCACCACCGTAATTAAGTCGATTGAAGTTTTCTTCACCACAGGGAAGATACAAGTATCGCAAGCTGGATCAGTTGATGGTGCCCCTTGTGGGAATCCTTAGTGCTTCTGGACAAAGTTTGCCTCTCGTTTATGTATTCTCCAGGCTAAGAAACGTCGCTCCAGGTTCAGCATGTTGGGAAAAAGATCTGACTGGATGACGTTTGGAGCATTTCCCAGTGTACTGCAGCACATGGTAAAGCATAGTCGCTGCACCCCTGAGAACTCTACTATGTTACTAGTTGACAATCATGATTCACACGTTAGCCTCACGGGGAAAATTGAATTGTATTACTAAGCTTTGCTTCTCATACGACTCACCGAATACAAATTTTAGATGTCGTAGTTTTCGGGTCTTTTAAACAGTTTTGCAACATCATATTCAGTGACTGGATGATATCAAATCCCGGCAAAACCATTACTGAAAACAATATTCCTGAATTAACTCATCGAGCGTACCTGAAGGCTTTTACAAACGAACATATTGTAAATAGCTTAAAAAAATCTGGAATTTGGCAATTGAGCTAATTGCTTTTTACTGAGAAGGGACGATTTTACTCCAAGTTTTGAAACTGATCAGTCCTTGTTACCAAAAGAAACTGCCGAAGCTAGAAACAATAGGGAGATAGAAGAAGAGGATGTAGAAAACGAAAATGATGAATATAATGACATATGAGTAATGCATGCCAAAAAAGAAATTGATGAACATTATAAGTTGTAAAATTACAGTGAGGATACGAAACTTGCCCTAACAGAAAAGCTATGGAAGAATTTGTCAAGGTTAATATTTTGAGTGAAATAAGAATTTCACCAGAAAAAATTACACCGGAATTTATAGGGCCTTTTTGAAAAGCTATAAGGAAGGAAATTAAAGACAAGCGGACTCCAGGTGTCTCAAGAATTTATACTGACACTTCATAAAAAGATCAGAAAAAATTGAAGAGTAAAAGAAAATAAAAAGAAAGGTTTTAAAAGACATACTTTCAAGAGTTATTTGAAGGTAAGCGGAAACAAACTTCTCCCAAAAAAAATAACGCAGATGAAGATGATAATGAGCAGTTTGATGATATTAAAGAAATTAACAGAGAAGATCCATGTAATGGAGATTTTATTTTAGTAAATTTTAAAGCTAAAATTAAATTAATTAATTTTGTGGGCAAATTTTAGAAATATCAGAGGACACGAGTAGTCAGTCAGTCAACTACTTTTTATTTTCCACTTATTGATGGTATTAATTAAGAACTCCTCCAAGTCTGGAACTGCAATGGTATAATTTTTTTACTTCTGTTATAATTTAACACTTTGGTTGTAAACTGACTTGTATGCGTATTAATTTTGATTTCATTTTGTGTTAGCACTTTGTGAAATAAAAAGTTGTCGCTAATTATTTGTTTCTCTTTTCTCTTGTAAAATGTACATTATTTTTCATTTATTTTTATGCATCACTGAACGCTCCCCACCCATTAACCGAATGCACTTAGGGGTGGGGAGCTTTCAGCCATTTGCAACTAGTTTTTTCTGTTTCTAAATTATCATATGTTATATTCTATCTACATTCATAAGCTGACCCAATAGTTTCTCATATGCAAAAAGTAATGTTTTGTGGCCGAATGCTCCTGTCTTTCCCCTTTCCATGATAACATATACTGGTCTAAAAATTCTTATCAATCTTATTTTACATTGCTTGCGAAAAGCGTTTAGTTAAAATAAATCTGTGTTAATAATATGAAAAGCATTTATTGCTGCCATGCATGATGATATTTTAATTGGTTAAAAAGTATTCCTTAAAATTTGACTACATACTTGGAAATTGATTGCAAAAAGCGAATGGCCTTTCCCATTTCATTTGCAATGTCAATATTACACATTAACAATTTCTGGAACGATTATTAATCTTATAATATTACTATAATTTTTGTTGGGTGGAACGGTGTAAAACAAAGACAATTAACAACTTTTCCAATACCTACGTCATATTCCGTATTCTTAGCCCTGAAGAATATGGAATATAGTACCTAACTAACTGAAATATGCTGTCAATACATAACTGACATTGTTATTTTTGCTTTACACCGGCTGTCCTTCAAACATATAATTACAAATGTACAAATTAAAATTTATAAATAATTTAAAAGAACATTTTTATGTTGCATATACCGATCAGAAATATACACTGCGTGTTTATGACTAAAGAAGTGTTCATTAATTATATTTTTACAAAAAATGTGTACAAAACATAAGGTAACTAAACCCCTTTTCTGAGGGTATATAATAATTTAGTTATTCAAATGTGTCGGGATTAAGTAGTTGGCAGTAGCATATAACATTTTGGCATACCAATGCACACCCACAGGAGGCGACCTCCTGCTTATTTCATTTATTTGTTCAGTCCACCCACTTAATGGCTTGTTCAGAATAACCCAGAACCTCTGCATTCCCAGTTTGACATTCCAAACCAGGCGCAAAGGCATAAACGCCCAGTGCGCTAAACTTTGACTGTCTACAGTAGCATAGCAAGAAGCTATAACGTCATTCACTACAACTGTTCCGACTTTGGTTAAAGGTGCAAACACCCCAGTTCGACGAGCTGCAGCCACTAACTCTACCGTGTCTTCACTTAAAGTGTATTTATCATCACTAACTAATAATTTATCACCAACTTTCAGGGTGCCAGCGTAAACCGTCCGACCGTCTTTCAGGGTCATCAAGTGATTATGTGTCACTGTTAAAGTTCTTCCCGATTTTAAGCTAAATTTAAGGAACTCCCGTTTTTCTGACGGACTGTAGTCTAGGAAAAGAATCACTTCACTAAAAACTAATTTTTTGGTGACTGGATCATGGGCTAGGATTTGCTCTCCTACGTGCAAGTCGGAAAGACGTCGTCGGACACCAGTTGATGTAACCACTGTACTGTCGCCGGTGAAACATCCTCCGTATTTTGCTGCTTGTGATGATTCTGAAATAACAAATAGTCAATTATTAGCTTATTCCAATATACTAAAGTGAATGAAAATTAAAAGAGTACATTTAAAAAAATATATCATTGTAGGGAATTGACAATGTGGCGGGCTATAGTAATAGACTCGTTATAGATTAAAAAAATAACAAATATATGTCACAAAAGGCATTAGGGTTGCGCCAGGGGTTTAAACCCACTCACTTTTTAGCCTAAAATCAGTGAGATAAGTAAACTATAATCGAACACTGGATACAAAAACTTCTTGCAGTCACCAATAATGAATTCGCACTAAACACATGACATGTAAATAATGATGCACCAATGGTAAAATAATACAAAAATTACTCCAAACGAAATGGATGCCAGCGAAGATGCTATGCTCATTGTTCAGATGTTCAGTTGTGGTCATCAAGAAATCCACTGTGTACTTATTCATTAAAACCACAATAGTAATTTTTAAAGTACCTACTATAGATAACATTGAGATAACTTTGTTGCACTTTGTTGGTAAGGCAATAAGATCCTTGCGGCATGGGTTGAATACTCAAAACACAGTACAATGTATGAAATCAGGAATGAAAATACCGCTTATGAGACCACATCCCTTAGATTTCTAAGATAAAATGAAACTATCGCACTTATTATTATTTTTTTAATGTAACACGTTCAGAAATCTTATACATGTGTTACAATGTAAGTAGTACCTATGCATGCCTGCGACTTGGAGGCATTAACGTCCAATCTTGTCGCAATAAATTACTCAATAGTAATTAGTAGCAACATTATATTAGTATAATGATTAATCTGGAATATTTTCAATATTACCATATCATAAAACTGTTCACCGTGTGTATTGAATGTGAATCTTCTAGTACTTCTTTACCCTCTGTAGGATGTAGACCTCTTCCAAATACTTCTATAGTTTAGTCCAGTTTTTCCCGCCACCTTCTGGATATCGTCGTGCCATCGCTTTAGTGGTCTTCCTATATTTCTTTTAGTTGTTCATGTTCTCCATTCCATTATTTTGTTAGCCCACCTAGATCTATTCTGTCTGGGGACATATTCCGTGCATCTCCATTTTAATTGAACTCTTTGCAACATCAGTTATACATGTGATTCTTTTTATCTTATCATTTATAATATGGTGTCTAAGGCTAACCTCCAGCATGGAGCGCTCCATTACTCTTTAAGTTGTTCTTAGTCTCTTAGCACTCTTCTCAGTGGAGGTCAGCATTTCCATTCCACAGGTTGTTTCTGGTAGAACACAGGTCTCGCACATTTCCTTTTTGATTGAATAGGGATGTCTTATGATTTTAAAACCTATTCAATTTTACCGAATACCGCTCAGTTCAGTTTTATTCTTCGAGATATCTCCGATGTTTGGCTCTGTTTCCCAAGTCTGGCACTATGGCTGAGATAGATATACTAATCTACACTCTCCAGAACTTTACATCCAAGTTTGTTCTTACGTCTTCTTTGTTCATTACTTTTTGTTTGGCTAAAGTTCATTCTAAGACCGATTCTATTTGATGCTCGATGTAGTTCATCTAGCAGGACTCTCAGCTCATTTGTGTCGCTACTAATAATAGTAATATCAACGAAACGAAGGTAATTCGGGTGGACTCCATCCACATTTATGCCTGTGTGTTGACAGTAGGTCCTTCTTTGATCACGTATTATAAAGTTTTGGGGATATAATATCTTCCTGACGAACTCCTTGCTCTATTTTATCTTATCCGTCTTAGTATCTTCAATCAATGCGCATCTGTAGTGTAGCGTTCTCACAAATGTTCTTTATAAGTTTCAAATTTTTCCTTGCCTTTAATACACTTCGACTGAGTCGAAAGCCTTCTCATAGTCCACGATTGCCAGACTCATGGAGACGTTACAATCTGTGCACTTCTGTGTCAGGCTGCGGACCATTTGTTGGTGGTCGCTTGTGCTCAATCTCTTCCTAAAAATCGCCTGTTTGCTTATTTATTAGGCGGTTAGTAAAGATTCTAGTAAGGAGCTTGCATCTGTAAAGTAGGAGACTAATAATTAGCAATGTTCGTGTTGATTCCCACTTTGAAAGCCAAATTAGTCTCCGCGTTCCGCCAAGAATTTGGGATTTTTCCTTATGCATTTGTTCATGCTCTCCCCAGCATATCCAACATCAACACTACCATGACAGAAGTTAAGTTTCACCACTGTGACATTCGTAAAATCCTCAAAGAGCTAGATACGCAAAAGGCATCAGGGCCGGATGGAATACCTGCCATCGTGTTGAAGAACTGCGCCTACGAACTAATACCCATTTTTCCCAGACTTTTTCTCTGTCTTAGCCAATACGGCGGAGCCTGATATCATTATGGCAGGATCGACCATTCCTTCAACCTCGTCAATCGGACTATTGGGTGTCTCGATCAACAGCAATATGTCCTAGCATGACCACGTTACTAACATCGCAAAATCAGTCTTGCAGAAGCTTGGTGCGCAATTTCGCAACAAAAAACTTTATACACCGCAGCAGCTGCTCTTACTCCACAAAGCACAAATAAGACCGTGCTTAGAATATTGCTCACAAACTAAGGTGCCGCACCTGAGCACACTCAAAAGCTGCTGGATTCCATTCAGAAGAGAGCTGTGCGTCTCGTCGGCCACCCGGAGTTGATCCAGGATCTGGATAGTCTGGAACACCGCAGACATGTGGTTGAGATATCTCTGTTCTAAGATATTTTTACGGCAGATGTTTCCATGATTTGGCCCACATCATCCGGCCTCTAGCAAAGCCTGTCAGTCAGAGCGCACCCGTTAGTTGTACAACTGGAAACACCTAGAATGTCAACTTACAAGTACTCCTTTGTCTGGCACACTGCATTACTATGGGAGTCACTCACAGGACATCTGTTTTCTTCAAATTACAACCTACAGCTATTCAAGAACCGTGTCAATCGGCATCTTCGCACACACGTCGAATGCCATTGAATTTCCTTTAGTGTGTGTGCCACTGCCATAAAAAAAGTAAGATGCAAAGTGTCTTATTTTTGTTTTAGTTATGTCGGTTGCCGGGGATGTTTTCCTATCAAATATTTTGGGCATTGCATATGTCTGTTTCTGGTTATAGTACAGTTGAGTAGTATATAGCAATATAGAAGCCCAATAATTCCTTTCTTATCTGTCACAATCACTCTATCTTGCTTTTTTATCTTAATAAGTTTTTTCCTTCCTCTGACCATATTTGTTTTCAATATTTTCATATCAGAATTGTCCTCTATAATTATTTTTATTAGTTGAATAATGTAATTTTCATATATTTCCATGCTTCTCTATTTATACTCCTGGATATTTGCCTATATTCGTTGCACTTGCTGTTTGTGTTCTTTCCTTCTCTCTTCTAACACTTTGGTTGTATTGGGACCTGGCTTTTCGTTTTTTAGATTTTTCTTCGAGCACTTTTTTAGTTGCTACTTGAAGCCGGCTAGTTAATGTTGCGTTTAGCTGATTTACGTCCAGTTCCTCTAGCTACTTTGCTGGATGTAATTTTGTTTCTAGGAAGGTTTGATATGTGGCTTCATGTGACTATAGGTTTTCCATAGTTGGGTCTGTCATATTTTGGATAACCTTATTTCATCCAACCTTAGTATCGATTATTATATTTGTTCGAACTAATCGATGGTCGCTTCCTGTATTCAACTTGTTTTAGGGCAGTTACGTATTTGCATATTTCTCTTTTGTTGGAGACAATATCGGTGATCTCATTTCTAACTTGGTCGTCGGTGCTCCTCCATGTCCACTTCTTTTGGAGAGCTTTTTCTCAAAGGTATTCACACAGAACAAATTTTGATATTCGGGGTCGACGAGTAGCATTCCGCATCTAGAATTTCTTTCCCGAGACCAAATGTGACCATATTAGGGTTAGAGAACCGAGCACTACCCAGTGTCTAGGCTGTTGATACGTAATCAAAAAATTGCTCGGCTTCTTAGTATTCTCAAAGGCTTATCGGGGCATACATCTGTTGTTTAAGTTCAAGATGATGCAGATTACTCTGTTTAAGATTGCTTCCATTTGGGTTACCAGTTTTTTATTGAAAGGAATTGCTATTCCACCAAGATGGAAGATCATGTCCATTGTTCTGGTGTTATTGCAAATTTCCTGATATTAGGATAATCCCATTTCAGCTCGTTTTCTAAGATTTGGAGATC
>MU187225.1:0-31425 GCA_016904865.1 Pissodes strobi | reverse complement strand
GCATCCGAGTTATCTTCAAGCAAAGTACCTTATAATAAATATTTTAGTTTACTTAGTGCTATAATGGAAGTTAAATAGAACAAAAAAAATGCAACTCAAATGAGACGAAAATATATTTAAGGTTTATTTTCTAATGATAACAATTTTATTTATTTATATAATAGAATATTTTTCAGTGAATTAAGTGTCAATGAGTCCGTATATTTAAATCTCGTCCTGTAAATCAAAAATAAAAGGATATATGTCAAACACATACATTAAGGTTGAATTTGTGGAGTTATCAATCTAAAAATTAAGAGCTTCATATTATTAAACATTGACCACCAAGAAAAAATATTTTAATGACAAGGCTTTTTTGTTCTTGGCTTATATTTTTTTATTATTTATTCTAATCGAATTTGTTTCATTTCAAAGCCATATTTTTCTGAGGAATTATTGCAGTTTCAAAAACAATTTTACTTCATGGGCGTATTTCCCTTCAGCTCAGGGCTGATTTCGTGTTTAAAAAAAATGTAAAATTTAAAAAAGAATATAATTATATTAATTTTAAAAGTAAACTTTTTATTATATATTTTGAAATTTTCTAGAAAATGTTTATATTGACTCCGATTATCTACCATATCTGTTGATGCCTAAAACATTTTTATTGGGTACGAGAAATGTATATTATTATTCTCCGATCGCGTATTTAATACCTAGAATTTATTTTCCCTGGACTCCCGGCGTCTAGTATCTCAGTGAAACATCGTGCAGTTTTTATGTAACCATCATGGGTCCTTCTGGGCGTCCAAAATAACAAATGACCGGCTCGTTGGTATTTGACGATGATAATGCCGCCAGCCGCTCGGCCTGGGTGCCGTTTTAAAATTAAATATCTCTCTGCTAACGATAAACCTTATTTATAAACTCGAAGGCCTTTGTGGGACCAATATGGAGGCCAGGGCCCATTCTTTGACCGTGTACGCTTGTCTTCAGTGTTCGCATTTTTTTATATATACTTTGCTAAATTATTGTACTATTGCCTGTCACACTGTGACAGAAAACTACCTACTATTGAGGTGATGCTTCCTTTACTCGTTTAAAATAAATAAATAAATAAATAAATAAATAAATAATTTAGAACCAGTGTCTTAACCTCCAACTATGTTTTTTTTTAATTTGGAAAGTGGTGCAGATCACATGTAGTCAAATCAGGTCAATAAGGCAAATGAGACAGTACCTCCAATCCCAGATCGTGAATTTGGTCATAACATGAACAACCGTATTGTCTTAATGGACGAACATAGATTTATTTTTTTATTTATTATATTTTATTGTGCTCCTTTCTTCATACATAATATTGATTATATTATTGTTTTATCTTGATCCAAAAACATAATTGGGCTTATTTCATGTATTGAACCATTGCCTTCACATATCTCGGGCAAAATGTTTCCCAGCAAAAATAGCCTATTTGTTCAAAAACCGTCTAAAACAAAGATTACAGGCAGCATAGCTGATGAGTGCCCTGTCAGTTAGATGGATGTCAATTCAACATATAGTGTAGTTCTTTTCATCAAAGGTTGAATCAACTCTGAATCAACCACCTTCTCCGGAAGATTATCCCACTCACGCACCATCAGGTTTGCATACTGCTCAGTACCGATCTCTTGATCGACAGTATGCGGCTATTCAAACTTAGTACTCTGTGTGAGTGAGATATTTCTCTATCGACTTCAGAAGATTGCCTCTCACCTCGTAATGTTTGAGTTTGTACAGAAGACGAGTGATACAGATGGTGTCAAATGCCATCTCGAGGTCCAAAAATATGACGTCCATGGGATAACTATAGTCAATGGTCCTAGTCTAGGTATCGAGATTTTGGAACAGCAGAACCTTCGTGGTTTCCCATGCGATGATCCTCTCTATTGTCTTATAGAGAACAGACGTCAGTCTAATAGGGCAGTAGTTTGATGCCAAGCGCTTGCTTCCTTTCTTGTATATGGTCATTGCAATTACTTCCATCCGGTGTGAAGTGTGAGGCCATTCTACATAGAGGCAGTCCTGACTTTTATGAGTAGCTTAACTGCAGTTCTTCAGTGCGACAGGGCATATCTTATGAGGACTGGGAGGGCGAACTGCGGTCTTAGATGCTATAAGGTCTTGTCCACTTTGCTTGGAGTGAAAGTAATTGAGGAAAAGCTCGCCGGAGTTCTGGTGCTTGATGGCAACGCTGTTGTTGACATTCTTGCGCACGTAAACGCCATTAAACTGTTCAGCAACTCTCTGTGGATCTGAGGTTACCTCAACACCATCCCGCACTCGAAACTCTATTGTTTTGAGATGAGAGAATTATTGAGATATATGTAGAAGTTTTCGGCCCACTATTTACTTAGTTAACTCCGCCTGGGGCAGCTGGTGGATGAATTGAGTGGCTCACCAGCTGTCACTGCCGGTCCCAAGCCCGGGTAAAGGAGGAGGGTTAAGCATAGGGCTAACAACCCTATCTTGTAGAAAACAGATTGTTACGAAACTTAACGACCAGCCTCGGAAAAGGACGGATCTCTGGAGACGACGCAAGCAACGACCAATGAATATGAATATTGGAACCTGGAATGTGCTTAGCTGGTTTAGACCAGGGGCAGCAAAGAGAGTCATAGAACAGATAGAGAAATATAACATCGACATCACGGCATTACAGGAAATCCGGTGGCCCAACAATGGGAGCCTCAATATCAGTCAATCAGTAATATTCTATAGCGGCAACCAAGACGGGCGACATGAATACGGGACAGGATTCGCAGTAAGGGAGCGATTGGTTGGACAGATAATATCATTCAAGCCAATAAGGGAAAGGAAAATGGCAAAACTATTCACTAATATCAGCCCATGCCCCGACAGAAGAAAGAGACGAGATTGACAAAGACTCCTTCTACGATCAGCTAGAGGATACGATTAGCACTATACCAAAACAAGATATGCTTATCCTACTAGCGTACTTCAACGCCAAATTGTGTAGAGAACCTGCACTTAGGCCGCATATCGGAAATCACAGGCTTCACGATATTTCAAATGACAACGGCCAACGATTGGCAGGACTAGCAGCGACCAATAATCTAATGGTTGTATCAACGATGTTCGAACACAAAAACATACATAAAGAGACGTGGGTCTCGAATGACCTCAGAACACGAAACCAAATAGATCATGTGTTGCTCAATGCTAGGTATGCAAAAAATGTCATGGATGTGAGAAGCCGAAAGAGTGCAGATGCGCCTGAGAATTAAGAGTATAAAACCGAAAAAACAGCAAGCCACAAGTACAACAAGATGGTAGTAAGCACACTTGAAAACGCTGAAATACGAACCTAGTACCAAACCGAAATGGAAAATCAACTACGACAAAACACTCCTGAAATAGAGGACATAGAAACAGCCTGGGGCACCCTCAAATCAACTATTTTGGCAGTCACGAAGAAAACACTGGGAAAGAAAAGCATGACAAAGAAGAAAGAATGGTATGATGCGGAATGCGAACAAATCCAAAATTCAAAAAATAAAGCCAGATTGCGCATGTTACAAGATAATAATAACGCCAATATAGAGGAATTTTAAACATGCAGAGAGGAGGCAAGGAAACTTATAAGGAACCAAGAAAAGAGCGGCCCAGAATAAAGTACTACAGCAATTAGAGGAGGATGCCAAAAGCAACAATAGTAGGAGATTCTTCCAAGAAATATCACAGATGAAGAAAGGGTATAAACCCATAACAAGCAATATCCTAAAAAGTGATAGGGACGATCTAATAACAGACACATCGGAAATACTTAAAATATGGAAAGAGTATCTCAACAACCTTCTTAATGCAGATAACGGCATAACTGCAGTGACCACAACATACCAGACAGCGGAAATAGACGTAGAAGAGCCAAGCTTCAAAGAAATAATAGTGGCAATCAACAAACTCAAAAATAACAAAGCCCCTGGTTGCGACACAATACCAGCAGAATGCCTAAAATATGGAGGAATACAACTCCACAAAGAACTGCATAAACTAGGACTAGCCATATGGAAATGGGAAGCCTTGCCAGACGAATGAAACGAATGTACTATCATCTCCATCCATAAGAAGGGAGACCGCATGAAATGTATCAACTATATGGGAATATCTCTACTGAACACAGCATACAAGGTACTTTCCAATGTGCTATTGAGCTGTATATCACCCTATGCGGAGGAGCACATTGGGGACTATCAGTGTGGATTCAGACCAAAGAGGTCAACAGTGGACCAGATATTCACAATCCCGCTCCTACTGGAGAAACATTGGGAATTCAATAAAGACGTGCACCAGCTGTTTATGGACTTCAGACAAGCTTATGATACCATTATACGCGACAATGTCTGGATAGCCATGGCAAGTATAGGTATACCACAGAAAATCATCACTCTCACGAAAATATGCCTAAACAATACCAGGTGTCGCGTAAAAGTAGGAAACCATATAACAGAGGGATTTTCGGTCATGAGTGGATTGAGACAAGGAGATGGACTGTCGCCCCTACTCTTTAACATAGTCCTAGATATGGTTATCAAGAAGACGAACATCACCACTGAATTATTTACTAACCAGGGGCCACATATGATCCTGGCCTTCGCTGACGACATTGACACGGTCGGAAGAAGTATACTGTCGGAGTCAAGGAAAGCTTCCTGAAAATCGAGAAGGAATGTAAGAAAATGCATATCACCCGCCAACCAACCAGGGACAAAATTGGTCAGAATATAACGATGGACACCTATAACTTTGAATGGTCAGACAGTTTAAATACCTTGGAGTCACGATATGCTCAGACAAGATTAAAGCACGAATACACAGTGGCAATAGGTGTTTCTTTACTAGACGAACCCTCATGCAATCCAAAACGGTGTCAAGAGTGTCAAAGCTGAGGGTGTACCAGGCTGTAATCAAACCGATCATCTGCTATGGCTGTGAGACTTGGACCCTTACGAAACACAATAAAGCGGTTTGAAAGGAAGATCCTGAGAAGCATATTTGGCCCCGTCAAGGACCCAAACACGGAGCAGAAGTCTAGGACCTATACCAAAAGCCGGATATAGTCAAATCAATAAAATCCCAGCGTCTGAGATGGGCTTGACATGTCCAAAGAGCACCTGACATCAAGATAGTATGTGAAGGAATTCCAGTAAGAAAGAGACCGCTGGGGCGGCCCAGACTCAGATGGAGGGACAACATTTTAAAAGACCTACAAACTATGCAGGTATATGACTGGAAGGAGGCCATGCTGGACCGGGACCGATGGAGGCAAATCGTTAACGCAGCCAAGACCCACCAAGGGTTGTATTGCTATCCGGAAGGAAGGATTTAGAACGTTATTTTCATAGGTTTTTCGAGCTTCTTTGAGTTCCCGACGAATTCTATTCTTCAATGAGTTGGGCCTATGGCAGTTTACAGGGAAATTGGTTTTATGGCATATATGCCAAAGCATGGCTAATTATATTTTATATTAATTATAATTAAAAATGGGATATCCTGCTGAAGAAAAAGCTTCCATCATTCAACTTTATTATGCTAATAATTCTAACGCTAATCAAGTGATATTGCAATACCGAAGACTTTACCCCAATCGAACTACCCCTTGTAAAAATACAATCAAAAATATTGTAAAAGCGTTCGAGACCCGGAAGGAAATATAACGAAACAGAAGAATGGTGGTTAGTAACGATGAAGAGGAACTCGGCGTCTTATTGTTATTTACAGGTAAATATTTTTAACATTGTTGAAAATGTAGATATAATAACTATGTATCAAAAATCTAGATAATCCTGACTCAAGCACAAGAAGCATTGCAAGCCAAGCCATGACATCACAGAACAAAATTTGGCGAATTTTACACAAACACAAATACCACCCCTATAGATTTATACCAGTACAGAGTTTGACGGAAGATCACAAAAACCAAAGACTTCAATTTTGCAGAGAAATGTTAAGGCGAATCCAGCAAGACCCTAATTTATTAAATAGAATTTTGTTTACTGATGCAGCCACGTTTACAACATCTGGGATGTATAATAGGTGGAACAAACGATTTTGGTCTACTGAAAACCCATATAAAATCCAAGCCGTTAAAACATGGGGGAGACGTTCAATTCATGTTTGGTGCGGGATGTTGGGCAATCGTATATTAGGACCAATCATTTATGACGAGAATTTAAACGGTACGAGATACTTTCATTTCCTTGAAAACCATATCGAAAATATATTAGAATAGCTTCCACTTCCACAGTATAATTCTTTGATCTGGCAGCAGGATGGAGATCCTCCTCACAATGTTCAACCCGTCACTGACTTCTTAAATAATATGCGCTGTGGATTGGTCGAAGAGGACCTATCAGATGGCCAGCTAACAGTCCCGAGTTCAACCCGAATGACATCTTTCTATGGGGAAATTCAAAGGATAATGCTTACTATGATAAAACTGAGAACATTGCCGTTTTAGAAGAAAGCATTCATGCTCAAATTGAAAATTTAAACAATAACCACCCAGAATTTATTTATAATACAATTTTCCGCAAATTTTCAAATAATATTGGTGGATATGTAGAAAATGTTTAATTGTATGTTTAGATCATGCTGAGTTCTTCTTCATCGTTACCATTCTTCTTTTTCGTTGTATTTCCTTATTATTTATTATTAGCATAATAAAAATGAATTTTATTATAGAAATTGGAAGCCTTTTCTTCAGCAGGATATTCCATTTTTAATTATAATTAATACTGCCTGATCAATCGAAGATAATCTGGCATTCTAGGCATTACCAGTCTCTACCTTTAGAAATACCTGTAGTAGGTAATAACTTTTACAAAATATTTTGAATTTAAATTAGAACCTAATTGCTAAGAAAAATATAAACAAATTATATATTTTTGGTTGCAGAAAAATATTCTCTATCGAAATTTGGAACAAAAAATAGGTGGTTCAATTAAAAAAAAGCAAACTTATGAATGTTTCTGCGGCGCTTTTGGATGCTCAATTTTTTTGTCTGATAGAGGTGGGGTCAACATGGCCGACGCGGTTGATCCTAAAAACAAAGCTCTGTGTAAAAGCTGTAATAGAGCAACAAAAGCTGAAATTAAGTGTATTTATTGCAGCTCTGTTTATCATAGGGCTTGTGCAGTTAGAATCTCAGGTATTAGAGTTGTGGGCTATAACGAATTGTGTTGCCCAGCGTGCGCGGAAGATGAGTCGTCGACTTCCGAGGAAACCAGATATGGGGAAATTCTCAAGCAAAATGAAATGCTTAATGCGGTTATTTTAAAGATGCTAGCATCCCATGATCACCTACAGGGTGAAATTAGTAGAATTGCTGAAGGTTTGGGGATCTTAACCTCAAGGTTATCATCAGGTAAACAACAACAAATACCGGTGAATAAACAGCAGCCTGATGCTGTGTCGAGTCCTGCACCATCAGCAGCTACCGCTAATGGTCCCATTCAGGACAAAAATGATCCTGAAGACCCCCCTTTTCAGGAAATGTTAAGCCGTAAAAAAATAAAACCTCAATCGAAAAAATAAACAAAGCATCATTATGGGGAATGCAACAGAAGGCATTGATAACTTTACCAGTGGGGAACAAAAAGAATCCCTTTATTTAGGCAGGGTCAGGGCTGGTGTAAATCCAGAAACCATTGAAGAGTATGTGAAAAAACAGTGTGAAGGAATACAAAGTGTTAAAGTCACTCCACTGCCTGTTAAAGGGGACAACTTGTCATTTAAGGTAACTTTCCCAATTGAATTTAAAGAGAAGTTAAATACTCCTGAAGTTTGGCCTAGGGGAGTGATTATAAGAAAATTTTGGCATCCTTCTAACCGTCGTAGATCCAATTCAGAGTCTTCAAGGAAACAAGATGGCATTTCGAATAATTTTTTATCAAACAATCGGTAGCTGGCCCTAATATAAGTGTTTACTATATTAACACTGGCGGGATGAGGACAAAAATAGAACAATTTAGGAGTGCTGTCGCTTGTTGTTTGTATGACATTGTAATGATTGGAGAGACCTGGTTGAATCAAGATTATTCGGATTCAGAGGTGTGCCCTGACCTGTATGATATTTATCGATGTGACAGAATAACTGGAGTCAACACCTGCAAGACTCGGGGTGGCGGAGTCCTAATTGTGGCAAAAAAGTCACCCAAGTCACAAAAAGTGGTCTGAAGGCAACTTGACTGTGATATTTATGAAATATTTATAAGCTTTACATTAAATAAAGATAAAATTGTATTAGGTTGGAGAGTTCAGCGGGTCTAATAGCAAATTATTTTAGCTTTTTTAATTTCATTCAAAGGAATCCAGTAAAAAATATTAGAGGTGCTCTGCTAGATTTGGTATTTACAAATATACATGACCTTTGTGTTCTTGAGGCAATTGACAGAATTTTTGAACATGGTGAAAATCATTCTGCAATTTCCTTTCAATTAGTATCTAGTAGTAATGATGTGCATTTTGCTAAGTATGAAGAGTATTTTTTGGATTTTAAAAATGCAAACTATACTGTCATCAATGACTTTAGGCTGGTGCTGATTGGAGGACACAGTTGCAGCTTGAAAGTATTGATGAAATGGTACATTATTTCTTTAGCATTGTATATGAAGCAATTAATTTCTTTGTTCCTCTCAAAAGATACAAAACATCAAACTTTCCTAAATGGTTCAGTGCAGAGTTGAGGCAGTTAGTTGTTCAAAAAAAGATTGCACATAAGAATTATAAAGAAAACCCTATTGTTGAAAATTATAATATTTTTTCCAGCTTAGAGATAGATGTGAGGTGCTGCATAACATTTGTTATAAGAATTACATGAACAGAATTGAGAATAATCTTTGTGAAATCCCAAAAGATTTTTGGGGTTACATAAATAGTAGGAAACAAAATTTCTATAGTTTACCATCAAGAATGCATTACAATGGAGTTGAATGTGAAGATAACATCAATATAGCAAATCTTTTTGCTGATTTTTTTTCTAGTGTCTATTCCTCTGATTTAGTTGGTGATTTTCTTCCTTCACCAGTCACATTGATTATCCGAGAAAGGTTGATATTGTTGGCATGCAGTTCACACTATCTGATGTATTTCAGTTGATTAATAAGTGTCCTCCCAAGATTGGGACAGGCCCAGATGGTATGCCTCTGTTTTTTCTCAAAAAGTGTGTTTATTCATTACCATTTCCTATCCTAAATCTATTTAATACTTCACCGAATGACGGAAAATTTTCTGATTTTTGGAAGGGATCTTTTTTAAATCCATTTTCAAATCTGGCATGAGAGAGAATATATCAAATTATCGTGCAGGTTGCACTCAGTCCGAGATTCCCAAGTTGCTCGACTGCCGTATTGGCAAAAAACTCTCCTACATATTCAAGAACATAATAAATCCAGAACGGTTTGGGTTTGTGAAAGGGAGGTCGACTGATGTAAATCTTGCTCTTTATGTTCAGTTTATTACTGAGAAATTGGAGAAGGGACTGCAGGTTGACTCGGTCTATACAGATTTTTCTAAGGCATTTGACCGGATCAACCACGGTTTGCTGATTAATAAGTTTATGTTACTGGGCTTTCAGAATCCTTTTTTAGCTTTTGTTCGATCAAGGTTAGTGAGGTGATTTCAGGCAGTTAGGGTCAGTGGTGTGATTTCTGACGAGTTTCATGTCCCGTCTGGTGTTCCTCAGTGATCGCACTGTGGATCTATACTTTTTTGTATATTTCTGATGGACTTGGTTTTTGATCTACCACCTGTATTGATTGGGTTTGCAGATGATATAAAATTGTTTTTCCCTCTTTGTTCAGTTGAGGAGACTAATCTTTTCCAAGATTATATCAATGTCTTTTGCAACTGGTGTAGTACAAATAAGATGGAACTTAATGCAATTAAATGGTTTTCTAAAACTAAGAATCCAATAATTCATGATTATGAAATTAATAACATCAAAATTAGCTACAAAGATGAAATAAGGGATCTAGGAATTTATCTGGATAGTAAATTATCCTTTTCCAGCCATATAAATATGATTACTTCGAGGGCAATGAGGATGTTGGGTTTTGTGGAAAGATCAACAGTTGACTTTTCCATAGACACATTCAAGATGCTATTTGTTAGTTTGGTAAGCCCAATTATTCAATATGGGTCCATTATATGGTCTCCCTC
This sequence comes from Pissodes strobi, assembly GCA_016904865.1. Lineage (NCBI taxonomy): Eukaryota > Metazoa > Arthropoda > Insecta > Coleoptera > Curculionidae > Pissodes > Pissodes strobi. The sequence continues at coordinate 21,225 of MU187225.1, read as the reverse complement.
TTATAACTGTAATATAAAACAAGTAGAGGGGGTCCAAAACAAATTCCTTAGACTATTGGCATTTAGGTGTGGTTATCAGAGGGAACACTATGAATATGTGGAATCAAGGCAAGAATTAAAATTAATGAGCCTGAAATCTAGGCGTAAACTCCTTGACTTGTGCTTTCTACATAGAGTTGTTAAGTCGGCAATAGATTGCCCTGAACTTTTGGCTTACTTTAAATTGAGAGTTCCATTCAATAATAATCGAAATAATAAACAAATTTTCCATGTTCCATTCGTACTAATTATGGCATGAATTCTGCAATAACCCGAATTCCAAGATCGGCAAATGGGGTTAATTAATATATTTGGACCTTCACTTAATTGTTTTAGGAACCATATTGAAAATCAGTTAGGTTTTGATTAACTCGTTATGAAATAATTTAGGTGATAATTGTGTTCCTGTTATTAAGTGTATTCTTATGTATTTAGATAATTTATTGTAATTAATATTGTAAAATGGCCTGTCCGTAAATAAATAAAATAAAATAAAATAAAATAAAATAAAATAAGAATAAAATATTCTGACGGTTTAGGCAAAGTTCTAAAACTTCCACATTTAAAGTTTTGTTGTACCTGTTATAATAAAGGTAAAGGTAGGGGGGTCAAAATGTACATCACTATATAGAATCCAAACGCAAAAGTTGAAGTCCATTAAGTCGGGCATATACTACCAGAGTTCTCGCGCCTACCAAACCAGTCCACATCAGCGCGAGAGCAACCAAAACCCTCATCGACGAGCTTTTATATTTTTCCGATGAAAAATGATATACATGTTTTACTTCATAATGGGATACGCATAATATTTTTAATTCTCCCATGTAATAATAGTTGTCCCATTTTAGCGAAGAAGCGCAAAATGGCCTTAGTCAGAAAAATGCTGCTTTCATCTAATTTCTTCCTTCACCAGTCACATTATCCTATTAATATCTTCTTGAAGAAGAAACGGCCGAAAGTCAAAACAGGTATTTTCCAATTAACGGAGGGCTTAACCTTTCGGATAACAAGTCGGTGTATGTAAACGAATCAATTTTTAAAGAGATTAAGAGTACCCATTTCAAAGTTCTTTAAGCCTGGGTTTTCACAATATAGTTCTCGCACACCTGACCGCAGATCCTTAAAGGAAGTAAATGAAGCGTTAAATCAACAAGTTGTTCAAAGAATTGAGAAATCCAAAAGGCACCAAAACCAATACAGTTAATCCAGGTTAGCATGAACTCTCGTCCTAAACCTTTGCAAATATTTTAAGCTTAAATGACTTATTGTGTTTATGTTGTGGGATTTACTTATGAGATTACAACTTTCGCATTGACTTTCAGGGTATTATATTTAGGATTTTAAATTTTTAGGAATAATATTTGTTTAATATTTACAAAATAAATTTGAATTCTAAGAGAACTTCAGTGGGGGACTTGTTTGTGAAGTAAAGTCCAGATGATTTATTGATGACGCCGATTTTATTGTTTTATACTTTCGAAAAGCTGAACAGAAAATAGACGAATCTTTACTGATTTTATCATAGCCCGCCAAATTGAAATACACATATATAAAACAAACTTTTCTCTGACTTTTGAATTACTGATTCGAATTTATAATTTCTTTTTAATACATCCTAGATAGTAATCTGAAGTTTTATGTTAGGCGTAAGAATTTTATTTTCCGTTTATCAGCAATGGGGTTCTATAGGATAAAAGAAAATGCCAATATAAAATTACAATAATAATAAAATCTGCATATAAATTAAAACTGCGTATTTATCCTCTGTGTTTACGACGTATAAAATAAATGGCCTTCTTAAAACTAAAATATATATTTATCTAATCAATCAGTAATAATAATAATAATAAATTACACTAAATACTTTGATCAATGATACTTGCTCAAATAAGAACGATCAACAAAATGTCAACGAGCGCTATATAGCAAATATAATGCAGACTAGAATGAATCGCATATTCTATTTTTTAAATATGTATTTACCAGTGGCGCACCCAGAAATGTGTTTCGAAAGGGGTTTTAAATACTGGTGCAAAAAGAGCGCTACGGCGCATTCACCATGATCAAGAATACTATTTTATAATTCTATTTACCTTCACATATTTTGCATGAAAAATAAACATGCAATCTATTTAGGACCCTTATTAATTACTTTTAGTTTCCTACTTTAAGGAAAAATAATATAAATAAGTAAATTACTTTTAATTATTTTTACAAATAGTTTGAGTGATCAGTGATCTGAAATATATCTAAGAAATAAAAATGCAATAATTCTATACAGAATGGCATATTTCAAATTCTGAACTTGGTATTGATTGCCATGTTAAATGCACCGTGACATGGGTGTTAAATTAATTTAATTGTCGGGCAATTACTTTGAATTCCGATAAGTTACTTATCGCTCGCTAAATTAATCAGTGCTAGTTTAGCTATACCATACTCCTTATTTTAGTTTTTGAAAGTTTATTTATAACTTTTCCTGAATATTGCGCAAATTAAGGACGAAATATTGATCCACATTTAGATGGTGTGTGTAAATTCTTTTTTTTATTACCCATTGAGTGTAATGTATTGCTAGACGCAATGACAAGAAGTAAAGGGCAACATTACACCAAATTATAGATTCAAACGTCAGCAAAAACCAGCAATTCATTACGGAGTTTAATATGAACAACTGCCATAAATTAAATGTTTTTGTGGTAGCAATTGAAAATGTGCATGTAAAAGATAACTGCACCAAAAAGGCTAGAGATATTATCGGGTTTATTTATGCGACAACCGGACTGATTATCAACCGTTTTAAAAGGGATCGCTCGTCGCCAGGCGAAGACAAAGCGCCGCTTGGTTTCAACAATGGTCAAATTGATGACAAAGATAGGTTGTATTTTGAAAGTCGGAACGGTTGCCGAATCTATGATTAATCGATCTTGTTATTTAATTAGTTTGATTTGGGGTACTACAGTGGCGCAGCAAAAGCTTAGTACCAGTTTAGACGTAATTTTACCAGAAATGTAACGACCCCATTCCCAGATTACCAGACAAATTGTTGCGAAGCGGCCTTATTCAAAAAGCCTAAAACTGAGGTGGAGTAATAAGCCACAAATTGTCTGATAAACATGTGGGTACTAGTACACTGCGACTTGTATAGATCTATTGTGTTCCCCATTCCTTGGTGCTTCCGTTAATGTGATTCTCAATGAGAATACCTCATCCAGCTTGAGTGCTTTAATAAATGTAGTCTGGATGGTTCTATGGATGGGAGTTCCTCCTGCTCAATGATGCAGCATGAAGGGTTTCCTACCCCTCCTCACAGAATCGGCAACTGTCCCCGATTTCAATTTTTATTTTCTCCAGGTGCCTTCTCAACCAACAGTGGCCCATAAGAAAGCCGGTGAGGATGCGGAGATTGTTCTTACTCAGTGTTATAAGGTTTTTTGATCTTCCTGGGTGAAGAGGTCCCAGAAACAGCTTTGATTGCCTTAACCCTGGAAGACGTTCCCATAGACTGATCTATTTGGTTCGCTCTTGTTTCATGAATTCTTTCTTGTAGGTGTGCATCTCTATGCCACCGAAAGGTTCCGGTCCTAAAAGCCGAGTTTCAGCTCCTGCTTTTACCAATTGGTCTGCTTTTTCGTTGTCTTCTATCCCAGCGTGTCCTGGTATTGAATGGATAGTTTGTTATTCTTGCCTTAGTTCGTTTAGCCTATCTAGGCATCCCCATACCATTTCGGCACTGATTTTTGGTGAGCTCAGCGCTTTGATGGCTGCTTTACTGTCTGATAATTTCTGTGGACGTTGAACTGTGCACATCTTCCTATGGCGTTAATTTCCGCCTGGAATATGTCCGAGTGTTTTACCATTGCTTCGGAGAATTTGGTTCCTGGCCCAGATACTTCGGCTTCGGTCCCCTCTTCAGATCTTGACCCATTTGTATAGCATTTTATGGCACTTTGCTGCAATAAGAGAATACAAGTGGTGTTCTTTTTCCACTCTTCTCTACTTCTTATCACGACAGTGAAGTATTTTTCAAAATTGTGTCTTTTGACTATATTGTTCCTGGGGAGCCCAAGAAGAGGTATATGCTTTGGCAGGGATGTTAATTCACAACAATATAGAACATACCCATTCCAAAGTCTCCAAGACAATTAAAAATGAAACCCTTTCAAACTCCTTGTTAAATCTTTTGAGTCTTGAACTGTGGTGTTAAAGAGGATGATAATAACAATTAAGAGAATTTTAATCAATGTAATTTAGATGCTTTGTGCAACAGTTGAATAAGTATGAACTTCCGCCACAGCTCCATCTAATTACTGGATCATATTTCTCTCTTTATGAGTATAAAAGCTCTGCTGTCCTTATCCATTTATAATCACTTCGACAAATGACATAGATTAATTTAGAAATCAGCAATTCAATGTCAGTTACCGCAAATGGTATTTTCAGATCGAAAAAATGCATGAGCTTGTTGGTATCAACTCTCCATAAATTTGTTACATGATGAAACAATGGTAGTAAGTAGATCGTTCTTTCCAAAGAGCGAACATATCAGGACTAAATAAATCCATGAGGTCTCCTATAAAAAACCCTCTCAAATATTTTGGAAAAATAGATAGGAAGATATGATGTGCGTTTCCCTCTTTGAAGATCAGCTGAATGAATAATAATATTGATCGATATTTCATATTAGTTTTTGTTATAAAATTGTGACATATTATATATACCTGATTTCACAGAACAGTGTATGTGAGTCTTGCTTTCGTAGTACACCCAGTCAAACCCAGCTTCTACCGCCAGCCTCGCCAACATCCCCAACTTAGACTTCTCCCGATCTGACGTCACGATGTCCACTGCTCGCCCCTCATAGTGGAGGGAATCGGGTGCGTGTTCTCCCTCCTCGTCCCAACCTTCGGTAACGACCAGTCGGGTTCCTGGCCATTGATTCATGACTGAGATCGCCAACGTGTTTAGTTTTTCTTTACAGCGCTGAAATAAATAAAAAAAATAGGTGAGCATAAATACTGGCAATATCGTTCAATATCGTTTATTATAAGAAACATTTCCCATATTATAATCATCATTTTACAACAAGTATCCTTAAGTAAGAAGACGAAAACACTACTTCTAGTTCATATGGTGATATTTATTCTAATTTGACCAGCATTTAACATAATAAATTAATACCGGCGGGAAGCATTCTATATACCTTCAATCGACCCTTTTAATAATGGGTATACCATGTATTTATTTAGAAACAAAAGCTTTTAGAAAAGGCATCAGGCCCAACTCATACAAAAGTGGACTAAACGCCCGGAAGAAAACCATACTTCACACTGTTTTGACAACAAACGCCGCCGAACCGTTTGTGAAACGTCGTCCCCAGGGTGGGCCGGTGGTACTACAATGATACCTAGGTAACCTCCAAGCGAACAAACATTACTGTGTACACATTTTCAAATATATTGCTTTAACATGAATAGGCAAAAGGTACCGCCTCGGGTCGACCGCTTTTTGAACAATGTCGAACGTACATTAGATATTATGCTGGCCGGACAAAAGATGGCCAAATGGATTTTTTCTTCGTTGAGAGTTTTCTAGCCAATTGGATAATTTCAAAAGTTAATAAATTACTATAGGGGATTAGTAAAAGCGGTTTCGTACCTACAATAGCTTCGTTATAGAGAGTTTTATTATGAAGAGGTATTGGAATTTCTTGATTAGTCAGATTTGATGCTAGAAACCGACGAGAGAAGAGAGTAAATAGAACGTCGATGTTTAACTTAAAATTTTTTGCTATATATCTGGGATATTTAGGTTTTTTTAACCTTTAAGAACAGCATCAAATTCCCAAATTTTATGCTGCAAATATTTGAAATCTTTAACGAGAATTCTGATGATTTGTCTTCTTCAAACAAATCTTCGTCGGAAAAATCAGGCTGACGATCCATAGCAAAATCTAATGGTTTCCAGGTTACAAAGCTGATTGAATTGAAGCTGACAAGAGAATTGTAAATATTAAACAATTCATAAAATGAGAAATCATTGAATTGTTCCAAAAAAGCAAAACACCGCAATATGATGCAAGCCTAAAAAACCAGTCATAAAATATCATTACACCAAATTCAAAACTTGACAAAGTACACGCGCTTTTAACTGTTTTGCTATTCTGAACGTTTTAATTATTGTATTTCTAATCGTTTTAATTTTTAGATTTGATGGAAGATTTATGCCTTGAAATGTCAAGTATTTCCAGGTTTTTTTAGGGTTTAGCTATCCAAAGTAAGGGCGATTTAATTAGCACTTGGACAATTTACACTCTGGGCCCAGGACCGGAAAGGACCTGTATTAAAAATTCATAAAGGCTGTGATGGAGAAAGATTGACACACAATCATTTATGAGTTTGGTACTCAATTGCTTAAGGAAAGTCGAATACTACAGAAAAATTAAATAACAATTCTACAGTCAATAATTTGATCTTGGAAATTGTTTGGATTCCGTTTTCAAATAAACTCAGGAGGAGTTAAAATAAAATTTTAAAACATAAAATTCTTCCAAAAGATAATATATTAAAGTATGTCCACGGATAGAGGACCTAAGGGGACCAAAAACAAAATTTTTTGACCAAAAGGCATTCTAGATAAAAGTTTGTGCTTCTCGAAAAAATACAGTCCACAAAAAAAATTTTAGACTTTTTATACAGTATGCCCAAAAACTACGAAAACATTAAATCATCCCACTGATTGGGATTTAGTTGCCTCTGATTGTTTAAACCCCGTGTGGGGTATGCTAGTCCTCCATCGGGCGCCTCCCCAGGTGGTGGATAGGGGAAAGCCTCCCAGATATGGGTGGTATCGGGGAAATCAAATACCCGGGGCAAACCAAAACTAGCACAATCTGTACCCAGATTGGGCGGTTGCAAACGGCGTCTCAGCCAGAGTGGGCGGCCGGAAATTAAGCCAAGATTGGCGTGAAGGAGGGCAACGGGACACCACCTTTACTATTATTTTCCCAAGAGAATCACATGAATACATTCGATTCGAAATTTTCCGGAGGTTTAAATAGTTCCCCAATCGGATCTCCCGGTAGAACGGTTTTGAATGTTTCAAACAACATCGATACGGCAAACCTGAGAAGGCAGATAAAGAGCGGAACTTGGAACACCCGAAGCTTGTATGAAGCTGGCAAGCTGGCGAACCTTACACGTGAGATGGACAGACTCGGATTGGACATATTGGGTGTTGCCGAGACCTGGTGGCCAGGCACAGGAAGATGCGACACGGAGAATACAGCATTCTATTACTCGGGTAACGATGATCGAAACCACAGAAAAGACGTCGGAATAGTGATAACGAAGCAACTGTTAAAATCCGTTATAGAATTTGTTCCCTACTCCGACCGAACTGCACTGCTAAAGTTAAGGGCTAAACCGACAATATCATACAAGTGTATGCACCAACAGCGGAGTCACCGGATACAGTGAAATCAAAGAACTACTAAAGCTTACCCGGAAACATGAGGTCAACGTTATTATGGGCGACTTTAATGCCAAGATTGGAAAGGGCAAATTTGAAAACTTGGTCGGACCATATGGGCTTGGAATCAGGAATGAGAGGGGCGATCGCCTTTTAGAATTTTGCCAAGAGGAGAGTGTGGCAATTACAAATACTCCCATCACGCCGTCTTTATACGTGGCGATCCCCAGCAGATAGTCCACAAAACTTAATACGCAACCAAGTGGACTATATTCTTATCAATAGCCGATTTAAGTCATCCGTCAAGAGAGCTTGCACATACCCCGGAGCAGATGTGCAGTCTGATCATGTGTTGCTGGTAGCAGTCATAAGGCTTACTTTGGCAAATGTGCAGAAATCAAATAGCAATCGAAGAATAGCGCTGGAGAGATTGAAAGACCCCGCAATAAGAGACGCAATCAGCGAGCAGATCAACAGTCAAATACACAACATCATACCGGATAACGGAAACGACCTAACACCTTCATGGACAGGACTGTCGGGTATTGTGATGGAGATAACTGAAACTAAACTGGGATACAGGACCAAGACTGGAAAACAGAGTTGGATGAATGACGACATATTGGGACTGATGGATAAACGTCGGGCATGCAAAAATAAAGATGACATCAAATATAATAACATACAAAGAATAATTAGGTCAAAGATGAGAATGGCAAAGGACGAATGGCTGAAACGAGAATGCGCGGAAATGGAACAGTTACAAAGACAAAATGACGGCTTTAACTTACACAAAAAACTGAAAGAGACTGCCGGAATACATAAAGGCAGAGCATCAAATATACTGGCCGATGAAAACAATCAGATAATTACCGATAACGGGGAAAAAATTACAATCTGGGAAAGATATATTAAGGAACTTTTCTATCAGGACAGACCTACAGTTATGAATGAAGACAACGACCACTTGACAGGACTATCAATCACAAAAGCGGAGATAGAAAAAGCGATACATAACTCTAAAAACAATAAAGCAACTGGGCCGGATGAGATCCCATCGGAAATATTGAAGATATTGGATGAAAGAGGCATTGAAGTTCTACACAAAATATTTAACATCGTATACGAAACAGGACAATACCCACAACAATGGCTAAGTTCAACATTCATCCCTCTACCTAAGAAAAATAATGCTAGAAAGTGTGGAGACCATCGACTGATTAGCCTGATGAGCCACACTTTGAAAGTATTTCTAAAAATAATTCATCAGAGGATTTATAAAAAATGCGAAAGAGATATCAGTAGCTCACATTTGGGTTTAGACAAGGGATGGGCACACGAGAAGCGATAGTGGCCACGCAAGTCCTTGTACAGAACTGCCATGATATGAGAAAAGACATTTGTTTGTTTGCTTTGTTGACTACGAGAAAGCATTTGACCGAGTTGAACATCCCAAACTAATGCAACTCCTCAGGAATCTTGACATAGATCAGAAAGATATCAGATGTATCGAAAATCTATATTGGTACCAGACTGCACAGATCAGGCTCAATAATGAGCTGTCTGATGATATAGAGATCCGGAGGGGCGTGCGACAGGGATGTGTCTTGTCCCCGCTTTTGTTCAACCTGTACTCGGAAGGGGTAGAGATCGGTATTAAAGACAACGGAGTGTGGATTAATAACATACGTTATGCTGATTACACAGTGCTCATCGCTGATAACATGCAAGACTTACAAAGACTGATCAACACAGTCGGTCAACATAGCAGATTGATCGGTCTAAACATACACACTAAAAAGACGAAGTTTATGATAATAACAAGAAACCTGAATGCGTTTGAAGACTCACAGTTAACATTCAACGCAATGCGCATAGACAGAGTGAGCAAATTTAAATACTTGGGCATGTGGTTATCTGAAAATTGGATCTCCGATATTGAAATCAAGAGTCGCATTGAACAGGCCCGACAAGCATTCCTAGGACTGAGAAGAGTATTTAGTTGCTCGGACTTCGATCTTGGTCTGAGGTTGAGATTTTTAAAGTGCTGTGTATGGTCGGTACTTCTCCACGGGATGGAAGGTTGGACTCTTAAAGTCAACAACATTAACAAATTGGAAGCGTTCGAGATGTGGCTATACCGCAGAATGCTCAAGATACCGTGGACTGCAAGAATAACAAACGTAGAAGTACTGTCCAGCATCAACAAAGAACGTGAACTGTTAACTACCATCAAAAAGAGAAAGACTGCATATCTGGGGCACCTCATGAGGAACAAAAAGTATGAGTATTTACAGTTGTTGATCGACGGTAAGATAGAAGGCCGTAGAGGAATAGGAAGAAAAAAATTGTCCTGGTTGCGAAACATAAGATAATGGACAGGAGTGAATGCCATACAGACCCTAATTCATACCGGATAGGGATAGAGAGGAGATGGAAAATGTGATCGCAAACATCCATTAGTGGATAGCGTCCGAAGAAGAAGAAGATTGTTTAACAACGGAGGAAAAATTTAAATTTTTTCTACAATTTATCAAAAATAATATTGACACAGATTTTCCAGAAATTGAGATAAGACAACATCCAAAAAAATTCAAATATCCAGTGGTTTAACAATGACCTGCACGAACCTGCCTCAGAAGCTGCCTTTCAAAGAAATTGTCCACATCTGATCTAAAAAAAAAAGCTCAAAAAACGTTATGGTGAAGATTTAAAAACGACAAAGCTAAATCGAATTTAGTTAGAGATAACTCAAATATTACAAAAGTAAGAAGTCACTTCAATAACAGCTTCTTTTGCCTAAATGACTTTAATAACTTTTTCACAAATATTGCTTCAAAGATTATAAATAATCTGCCACCTACCCGTGACTCTCCTGAGGAGTTTATTTTCCAATTTGTTTGTGATAAAATAATGCGAGAGCAGCGTTTTTGCTTCTCTGAAATTAGTATCATAGAGGTTCGTGATATAATAAAATTAAAAAATAAACAGTCGCGATTTCTATGACATAAATATAAATTTTTTTATAAATATTATTAGACTCAATATATCAATAGGCATTAAAGATCTCTCGGGTTGTTCCTATGTTTAAAAAGGGCTCACCAGATGATCTAACAAATTACCGTCCTCCGTCCTATATCAATTGTTCCAATTTTCTCAAAGGTTTTCGAAATAGTACTTAAAAATAAAATATTATATTATTCCCTCTTTAGTTCGAATCAGTTTGGTTTTAGAAGTGCCAAATCTACAACTATGACAATCAATAGATTTGTTGAAATAATAAATGAAGACATGGGTAGGGGAGATCATCTGTGATCTTAGTAAGGCTTTTGACTGTGTCTTCTTTGATATTCTAGCAAAAAAACTTTATATGTACAAATTTTCGAAATCTAGCATTAATCTAATATTATCATACCTGAAGAATGAAGAAGAAATGGTTCTAATGCTCGAAAGTGTAGCTAACGAAAGTAAAACTCTTGGTCTAGACTATGTTGAGGCTCTCTCCCTCAAGATGTTAGCATCATCTCCTGATGATGCTAACATGGCCAGCGAAACGCGCGTCGAGTGCAAAAATTCTGTTTCGGTATTGTGGATAAAACTCTGTTTAGTCTTGGTCTAGAAATTAACTTAGACAAAATCAAACTCATGGTAATTGATAGAAGTAACGCAGTACAGCTAAACAACCTGCCTCCAAATATCGAAACGGTTATTGAGTTCATCTACTTAGGGTCTTTAATAACCAACACGGGAGGCTGCGAGACGGAGATAAAAAGGCGCATAGCACTATCGCGGGCAGCTATGGTGAACCTGTGTAAGGTCTGGACAGACAGAGAGATAACGAAAAACACAAAAATGGTTCTTGTTCGATCTCTGGTGTTCTCTATATTTTCGTACGGATCCGAATCATGGACTATCAGAGCTGCTTATAGACACCGCATAGAGGCGTTTAAAATGTGGTGTTGGAGAAAAATGTTGCGCATTCCATGGACGGCGAGAAGAACAAATGTGTCAATTCTTAATGAACTCGGCATCACGGATCGACTATCTACCGTGTGCCGCAGACGAATCCTTCAATATTTTGGACACATCACACGCAGAAATGAGGATAACCTAGAGAAACTAATAGTACAGGGCAAAGTAGAAGGCCGAAGACCTAGTGGCCGATCTCCGCCACGCTGGCGCTGGCTGGACCAAATAATCAACATCACAGGTCAACCATTGCAAACGAATCTCCGCGAGGTTGAAGGTCACCACCTTTGGAAGTGTAAAGTTTTTAGTTGCAAGTAGCCATAGTATCACGATGCTTCAGACATGAGGATACAATGAAGAAGAAGAATCATACCTGAACAATAGATCAATGGTGAACATTGGTAGGTACCATTCAAAGATATGGTGTTCCCCAGGGTTCAGTTTTGGGATCGCTGCTTTTCTTGATGTATATTAATGATCTAGAGAGCAACGCTCTCAATCCTGACACTCTGCTCTTTGCTGATGGCACCACATACCAAGGTCGTAAAAGGAGCAGGGTCTCTGAATGTATTAGAGGTAATGTTATGACAGATAGAACTGAGTCTCACAAACTGGTTTACTACTAACAAACTAAGCATGAATGCATCTAAAACCCAAAAATTATTCTTCTCGACACGCAAATAGTACATCCAATCAGGAAACCAACCACTAAATTTCTTAGGAATCAGGATCGATTTCAAACTTAAGTGGAACTCACAAATTTGGGAGGCCTGTAAGAGGATAGCGTCGGGAGTACATGCGCTTAATGTCCTGATTCAGATTGTTTCAGAAAAAGCTGCGCTATCAGTCTCTTTTGCATGCGTCCAGTCCAGGATGTCGTACGGAATCTTGGCATGGGAGCATGCTACAGATAGATATAAATCGTGTTTTAGCACTGCAGAGAAGGGCAGTTAGAGTTATGTGTGATAGGAGCTACAAAGCTGACTGAAGAGACACGTTTTTCTCAAACTGCTGCCCAATCATAGGTTCTTCTTATCGCCTCCAGTGAAATCATTTGAACTGACTAAAGTTCTCTGCTTCAAAATGTCAATATTATTTTTAATGGGTTGCTGAAGCGTTAATTGCTTCAAACGGCCCTAAAAATACGCGTCGGAAATTATGAGAAATGGACTCCTTGCAGATCACACAATTGGGCCATTTCGGCCAATCCAACAATTTCCAAATTTATTGTCGCGTGCATAACAGTATTGAAAATTGAAAGTCCGTTTATCCTCGGTATTGTAGTGGCAGATCATCTAACTTGTTCTAAAGAAAAGTTTTCAATATTTTCATCTATGAATTCCTATTGCATGTATTCTTAAGGAAAAAAATAATCCCATTATCCCATAATATAAAATATCACACCAAACGTTAACTTTTTTTTAAATATTGGCGACGTGCAGGAATTCTGAGTTCTGGATTTTCTGGCTTTCATATTGTGAAGCCGACGGACCATTTGTGGAAAATGTTGATACGTCGGAAAATAAAATATGTTTGCACAAATTTTTATTTAAAATTTTGTCCCTCACCCACAAAGAAAAATTTAATCGTTTTGCATGCTTCAATAAAATGTGAAAACAATTATTTGTTTTGAAATTTTTTTGAATTGACTTTTTTGAACGATTTGCAAATTTTGAGGTCGTTTCCATATTTAGAGAAGAAGGTTTCCCATGACAGACTGCAACTGTAGTGGCATCATCACTGTCAAAAAAATGTCCTCATTTTTTAAAAAATTTTCTCCGACTCAGTATCCGTGAATTTCTTGATTGAAAGAGAGACCCCAGAAACCTTTCCACAAATCGTTCATGTACATATCTCCAAGAGCTATCGCCACTTCTATAATACTGCACCAAAAATATTTTTTGTTAAGAGTTAGCATTTTAGAATTATTTTTCAAAACAAGATTTTAAAATTAATACTGCCATATTTTCTGTTATAAAGGACACGTGAAATGAAGTGAAAAAGGTCAAATTTTAAATTGTTTGAATTTTAAAAGGCAGATAAAATAGATTACGGATTTTGGAATTAATCTTTGGGTAGGATTTGAAATCTTCTTTTGACATTTTGCGCGAAAATTAAAAAATAAATGTAGTTTGATAGTATTTCATGTTTTCGTAGTTTTTAAGCACCTTTTCCCTTCGCAGACTGCATTTTTTCGGGAAGCAGAAAGTTTTAAAAATTATTTTTTTGCCAAAAAAATAAATTTTTTTTTGGTCTATTTGTCCTCTTGGGCCTTCTATCTGTAGACGTACTGTTATAATTATACCTCTGATAGACCAACTTTGCCCAAATCCAAAAAAGGATATTTATGTTCTAAGTTGTGTAGCTCATAGGGATATTACAGAGTGCATTGCCTTACACAAGTCATTAAACTAATAAAATGCTAATGTCGGGTAAGGTCGAATTATTCATTTAATACCTACTTAAACGTGCATGTAGATTTACCGTGAAATTGAAAATTTAATGATTTAACTAATAATAATCAGATGCCATTGGCCAAACATGAAAAAAAAAACTTATAATTTAAGATGCAAAAACATAAATTACCATAATTGGCGGAAGTAGAGCAACACGAAATAGCTGATGAAATACGCAAATGGTTATGAAAAGAAGTTTATATGATAACTTTATCAGATGATGGACAACTGCTACTGTTATAACATAACTAACCAAATTAAATGAAAAAAGCAACACTTGCCATAAACGATAGTTTTTTTTCATCAGACGTTAAAAAAATTTTACAAAAGGAAAGATTCATTTAATATGGAATTGGGATTCTACTTATATTCTACAATTTCCAACAAGTGAAAATAACAAAAAAAAACAATATATTTAAGGTTTTTTTTTTATGTTAGGCTCACACTCAAAAGGAAAATTCTAACAGTGTGTGGAGAAGAAGGTGGACGTTGGACTTGAAGCGCTGAAGGTTGTAGTTTTCGGGAAAGACGTTACTCGGAAGTCCATTCCAGAGCGAGGCAGTCCTCCAGATAAAGGAGTCCCGTAACAGCGACGTCCTAGGTATTCGCACTGAATCGTATGGTGATGAGCAGCTTGTGTCTGATGGGTATTTCTGTTTGGTACAACTCCGGGCGAAATCATAAGTGTCAGCTGCCTTCCGTAGTAGTGCCGATAGTAGATAGCTCCGCCACTTTTCTTCGATGTTAAAGGCTATCAAGGCCTTTAGTCAACTCTGGTTCATCCACAATACATACTGCTCTTCTCTGTATGGAGTCTAATATCTTGAGCAAGGGTTTGGGTACCGAGCTCCACACATGGGAACGGTATTCCAGAGATGGTCTTATCTGGGTCTTAAAAGCAGTAAGAGCTGATGAGGTGTATACAACTTTTCTGCTCAATAGAGTGCTCCTAGCTTTTGTGCTGCTGCCTTGACGATTTTGGTGACATGATTACGCCAAGACATGTTGCTTTCTACGTTGATGCCCAGCAAGCTTATAGATGGGGCCATAGTCCTTGTTTGTCTTGTCATTGATAAGTCACGTCCTGCCGCATTTGCTTTTTTAAGGAGGCAGCTGCTTGAGTCTTTCCTCACCCCATTCCACGATGGCGTTCATATCCTCATTGAGGGAGCAATCTGGTTTTCACCCTCGCGTTGGGAACGCGCAGCGGTCATTGGAGTCCGCGACATGAATGAAGAGTGCTGTCATCTGCAAAACTGTAAATAGAATTGTTTGTCCTGTCTAAGAGATCGTTGGTATAGAGCAGTGTTGCCATATTAATTGATATGTGAACATATTTTATTGAAATAAAAAAAATAATTATTTATTTGGACATTGCTAGTTGCAATGCTTCAAGAACATTATTCAAATGTAAACTCGTCCAGAAATAAGAAAGTCAAAGTGCGGATACATTTTTCTGTCAATTTATTCGATAAAAATAAAATATTTTCTCTGTGGAAGCTGTTTTCTGTAACTTTTTTATACTTTTTTTTTAATTTCTGTATTTAGTCTAATTCGTTACAAAATAAATAAAGTTATGATGTAATTTGATACGCTTATACGCTAGGCCCATGAAGATAAGTGTCAAAAATTAAATGTAATTCCTAGTTATTCAAATCTGCTCTAAAGTACTATTCTCTGAACTGAAACCAGATAAAAACGCGTTTTATATAGATGAGAACTACAACGACCAAGAATCGTGATTTATACAATCAAGTACAGCGATGAAATCTCGTCAAACAAATCGAATGGATATATTCAGTAAATCCAAGTTGGCTGCTCCGTAAAATCGGCCATTTTTCAACTGTTTTGTCAAGACTTCATCACGGAACATGTATCATAACTCATTGGTCTTTTTTTCTCGAACCGGTACCATTAATATTTAATCAGAACGTGAACTGTGGGAACTACCATTGTAGATGTTTTATCTACAGAGATGGACTAAGATTCTTACCTATTGATTTTTGGAGTCGTGAACCTACTTTAGGAGCTATGTTTGGAACTCAATGCTTGTTTCTCATTTTCTTAACGGTTCTTGTTCTATCGTTATTTGACACGATATTTTGTTTAAAAGAGTAGCCAGTATAAGCAAAATGTATTAAACCCTTTAAGGAACATAAGGGACTATCCTAGGAAAATTATAACAGAAATGATGATGGCTTTGACTTCCTCTCCAATGGTCAACTAATAAAAAGTGGATAAATATTGAATAAAATATCAATTGAAGTTAATTACATAATTCGCTAGAGATATGAAGTTATAGAACATCATAAAAAGAAAGTAAATATTTAAAACAATGTTTACTACATTCATTTCAAAGATGTTTGACAGCACACAACCTCAATTATACCGCTCAAACAAGCGCAAAGTCCATATGTATCCATGAATAAATGGAATATTTTCAGTCAAGTATAGTACCAGGAGTGGAGTTTGAGAATGACCAGAACAAATATTAAAATATTTCTTTATTTCGCATATTCTTCATTTCATGGGTTTATATTATCACGTTGCTATAGTTCCAAGCTTTATTGAAAGGTAAAAACAACGCATGACAGTGTGGTTCATTTTATCATTCCATGTCACGTGTTGCCAGGCTCGTCCCGCCTTGGTGGTTGAGGGTTGTCCCAGGAAAATATTCAGAGGGTCTGTTTCGCTGGTAATCTTGCACCTCATGTCGCTTTTCCGGGATTTCTTCACGATTATTTTGGGTTCATCAATATCTTGCATTTGTGATTGCCAATCGGTAGTAGGTAAATTGTCTCGGTATGTTCTCTTTTATTTATTATTGTTGGTTTGCCCTTCAAAAGTATTTGATTCAATCACGTTCTCCGTTGTTTATGGTAGATGTGGAAGAATTTCGGAGAGATCAAGAATCTCAAGACTTGTTTCAAATGTGGTTATTTTTCCATATGGGTATGGTAGATCTCGATGTTTCGGATAGTATTGTCGTTAATTATCATGTGGTCCTGAAGCTTATGTATTTCAGTGATAGTCTTAGTTGTTTGTGATGGTTTTGGTGACAATATAACTTCACTGTGTAAAAAAAACAACTCTAATCACCAACTATATCTGAGCTTGTAAAAATCCTGATCTTTGAATTAGGTTCGGCTGTAGCATTTTTATCATAATTTTTATTCATTTTTTATATTTCGCATGCTGCCACTCTCAGCAATGACTCTAAGTGCGCTGGCGATCCCCAGGCAGCGGCAGCTTTCCGACGCTTCTCGTTTGCACCATTTTCATGAGTGTTTCCTTTGGCGCAGGAGATATGGCACTTTCAACCTACTGTCAGCCATGGAACATGGAGTCAATCAGCAACTACTCAAGTACCTCGAGAACAACAGAATAATCAGCAATAGTCAATACGGCTTTCGCAAAGAGAGATCGACAGGAGATATATTGGCGTATGTCACTCATATATGGAGTAGGGCAATTGAGAACTACGGAGAGTCTCGAGCGATTGCGTTGGATATTTCGACGGCATTCGACAGAGTTTGGCATGACGGATTGCTCAACAAACTACCGTCATTCGGACTGCCAGCCTCTCTCTGCAGCTGGCTTGCCAGTTTCCTTAAGAACCGATCTCTGCACGTTACAGTTGTTGGAAACATCTCAGACACATTCACCATTAACGCGGGCGTGCCTCAGGGCGCAATACTTTCACCAACTCTGTTCCTCATCTATATTAATGACCTGCTGACCGAAACGAATAATCCTGTCTACAGTTTTGCAGATGACAGTACCCTTGTCTCCCAATTTAGATCAGAAAAACCTTTACCAGCGACTGAGACTTATCACCGCAGACAGGAGCAGATTGCAGCAATTAATCAAGACCTGGAGAAAGTTCAAACTTGAGGCGACAAAAATCTGGTCCAGTTCAATGCAGCAAATACCCAAGCAGCCACGTTTACCAAGAGGGCCAATACGGCGGGCCCTGACATCATTATGGCAGGATCGACCATTCCTTCATCCTCGTCGATCGGACTATTGGGTATCTCTGTCAACAGTAATATGTCCTGGCATGACCACGTTGCTAACATCGCAAAATCAGCCTCCCAGAAGCATGGTGAGTTACTTCGCAACAAAAAATTGTATAGGTACATCACAGCAGTTGCTCTTGCTCTACGAAGCGCAAATAAGACCGTGCTTAGAATATTGCTCACATATCTGGCGTGCCGCACCAAAGCACACCCTAAAGCTGCTGAATTCCATTCAGAAGAGAGCTGTGCGTCTCGTCGGCGACCCGGAGTTGACCCGGAATCTGGAGAGTCTGGAACACCGCACACATGCGGCCGAGATGTCCCTGTTTTATAGATACTTTCACGGCAGATGTTCCCGCCTCATCCCTCCCCGGGCAACGCCTGTCAGACAGTCACGATAGATAGACGGCAAAAGCGCACCAGTTCGTTGTACAACTGGAAACACCTAGAATATCGCTTTACAAGAACTCTTTTGTCTGGCGCACTGCATCACTGTGGAATCAGTCCCAGGACATCTGTTTCCACCTAATTACAACCTACAACTATTTAAGAACCGTGGTCAATCAACATCTTCGCACACACACCGCTCGTCGAGCGCCATAGGATCTCCCTTTAGTGTGTGTGCCACTGCTATATAAAAAAACAGTAACTGGGACTTGTGGAGTCGTCACTCACTAATAGCTACCGAAATAGCTATCCTTGCGGGGTTATTATTATTATTATTACTATTATGACTTAGCCTCATGGCTTCACATTCCCTCGTCGGGGAATACTCACTTATCTCATATGTCGTACATATCACAGGGATTAAGCTCTGTGGTCGGGCCCAGGGTGACGATCTTCGTTATTTCTCAGACATTTTCTGACGGTCCGGGCTGTAAAAAGTAATACTGCTTTCTGTAATTCCCTATAGAGATGTTCGCTAAGTCCTAGTTCTTAGATGTAATCCAGCAGATTCTTTGGGATCACTCCAGTAGGCGACATGATGATTGGTACTGTGTTGACAGTGTTCATTTTCCATTGTCTCTGTAGTCGTACTGTACTTCTAGTCCTAGATACTTGGCAATTTTCTCAACGTGTTTTCCAATCGAATTACTGGTATGAGGGATTGCCACTTCAATTAACGTAGTTTTCCTTACTTCTTTATTTACTAAAACAATTTCAGGTCTATTATCAGTAATAGTGTAATCAGTTAAACTGGTGTGGTCCCAGTATTATCTAAAGCTCTCATTTTCCAAAATTGCCTCCGGAGTGTAATTGTAGTAAGGAATTTTTTATTCTTGTAAGAACTGTATCTTCCGTATGAGTAGCATCCTCCTGTAATATGTTGGACAGTTTCTGAGCTTTGACATCTATCTATCATCCTCATCTGTTGGATCTTGGCCTATATATTATTATATTTATCAATATTATTAGTATGACTGTTATTATTAAGAAATCGCGAAATTCCTTATAATATATAATTTATGGTTCTCAATAGAAACGATATTTTTTAAGTACGCTCCGGAAGAGCTACGATGTTTTAAATTTCGAGGCTATCATAAACCAGTTCAAAAGTGTCGACCGAAAATTCTCGGGAAATAATAAGAGGTTGTACGTCTTCTTCCCTAAGGTTGTCTATAGCCCACATGCTTTGCCCTTCTTTATTATATAGCTCACAGTATCTGTATTTTCCAATATCTTTCAAACACTCTCCTCTCCAAGACACTATTTCTGTTCTGCCGATTAGTACTGAGTTCTCGTCTTCTTTCACAATTATTAAAACTTTCTTTATGGGTGGGGGGAATAATAAGTGGTTGTACGGTTTCTTCCATAAGGTTGTCTAGAACTCATATTCTTTGTTCCTCCTTTATTATATATAGTTCACAGCATCTATATTTTCTAATATCTTTCAAACACTACCCTCTCCAATACACAATTTCTTCTCTGTCGGTTAGTACTGATTTTCGCTTTTGCTACTCCCATATGAAATTCTTTTTGTGTAAGGGTGGTTTTGCTTATTTCGGGTAAGTTCTCGTCTTCTTTCACACCACTTAAAACTTTGTCTATGGTCGAGATCTCCTTGTGAAAATAAAACGTGCTCCTTCTTATGACACTTTGCAAATCTTCATCAAAATGAAGTGGTTTCCTTCTTCAAAGAAGTCAATAGATTGTACTTTCACTAACTCCTCTCATACTGGCATATGTTGTTACTAACAGTTCTGGAAGGCATTTGATGTGCAAGAGGATGATGTAAATTCAAAATAATGGTTTTTGCTTTTATATGAGTAAAGGTATGCCTTTACAACTACGCCGAAGAAGATTTAACGCCAGTATAGCAAGTCGAACGCAAACAGATTAAAAATTTTTATGCCATGCCATGACCCTTTTATGCTCGAATATTACAAAAGGTAAGTAATTTTGGTAACGCCTACGGCACATGCTTTGTGCGGTATAATTGAGGTTGCGCGCTGTCAAACACTTCTGAATAGACTATAACAAACTTGCAGCTGCATCGCTATCAAATTTAGATATTAGTCCTTTAAATTGTGTCCGTAAAACATCATGGAGGGTACTATGTATGTTGCTTACAACTATATCTGTTCATGGTCCATCACCTGCCCAGTGGTGTTCTTTTTGTGAGTTGCAAACTTCTTTTTTATGCGTTCTACACTCACGTCTAACCTCTAATTTTATTTGTGTGCCCGATTGCATACATTCTACTTGGTTTTGGTTCTTTTACCAATTTAAGTAGAATGTTTTCTTTGGTCTATCTTGAGAACTTTGGATTGGATCAACCTGACCAGGGAGATTGAAACTATAATTTGTGCGGGCAAAGTAAAAAACAAAGCTTATTTTGCTTTGTTCCTATATGTCCTCAACATCGGTACTCGGCTATTTCTTATTCTTTTTCGATAATGTAGTTTCCAACATTATATACAAATGATTGAACAGTATTTAACCCAAGTCTGACTTGATTCAACTCTGCGGCTTCATGTTAAATAGCTTTTGTATTATAGACCTAAAAAAGAACCAACCATAATTCAAGTTTTTACGTTCAATGGGTCCGTTGAAAATTCGTTTTGCCAACATTTTACGATTGTTTTATGCTTATCATTGATTGCATCCCTAAACCGGTTCAAGAATAAACCTCTTAAAATCTATTAAAGCCTCCATTTGACTTGGTCATAAAATTGTTTACGACTACTCCTTTGATTAATTTGGCAAGATTCCTTACTTCTTCTGCCATGGAGAGTCATTAGCGTTAGGATAATCTCATGTATTTTCTGTCT
>MU187224.1:62819-77880 GCA_016904865.1 Pissodes strobi | reverse complement strand
TAGTAGAGTTTAAAACAAAATTAAATGGTACTTTGACATGTCGATAAACATTTCAAAAATTCCTTTGGTCTTCGGAACAAAAACCTGCGTGATAATATTATTACTTAATACAAATAAGAGATATTACGGTATAAGTTAACAAAATTTGTAATGATCTTTTACACCGATATTTAAGGTGAGTTTTAGCCCATGTTCAAGCACCCCATTCTTGTGCAGGTAAATTCACTCATTCATTCACTGAATCTGATAATGAACTTTAATTTGACATAATACATCAGACGATTGCCAAGAAAATGAGTAATACCATAATGTAATATGACAGGTAAACTACAGTTCGCGACTTGGCAACACGGAGGGGCAAAACACGTCTAAATAGAAAAATATTTAAGTTTATTGCGTTATTGGCGAGCCACACTTTTAATACCGGAGTAGGCATCTGTTGCGTAGCTATATAGATCTGTGATATTAATTATGCAGATAACTAAAAAGGTTCAGTTCGCCCAAGGGAAGCCGTCATCATCCGTTAAAAGTAACATTACAGCATTTGGACCGAGTTCCACACAGCAAAATAAACGTACAAAATCGTTGAATACAGTAAATGACAGCAATAGTACGAAAAAAGAAAATAAATAAATGTAATTAAATAGATTGTACCTTATCTGGTACAGATAATATTCATACCATATTGATAAAAGAGTTCAAGTATGATCGATATAATGAATAAAAAGCACTAAAATAAACTTAAATGAAAAATCATTCTAAACAAATTTGACAAATAAATGGTCTGACTGACCTTCCAATATTATTATCAAATAGAAAGCATAACCCTTCCTGAAGTTTAATAATTCCAGAGAAAAGTTCAGGTACTAAAAAATACGTTAATAAAAAAACATTGTACTAAACAAATTTGGCAAATAAATGGTCCGAACGACCTTCCAATATTAATATCAAATAGAGAGCGTGCCTCTACCTTTATTTTAATAATTCAAGAAAACGTTCAATAAGGTAAACAACATTGAACGAAAATATGCAAAAATATGTAATTTGCATTCAATAACACGATTTGATGGCTTCCCTTAATAACGAAAACTAATTATAAACAACCTGCATTACCTAACAATTAACAACCGAATTTCCTGATTTGGTGTCCAATTAATAGTTGAAATCAACTACCCACACGAATCACTAGATGTTACTTGCAAGATTAATTATTCAAATTAAAGATAAAAACAATAATTCCCCATTGCATCAATTCTAACTTCGGTAACAGAATAAACTCCATGAAATTAGCAGTTTTAGCATTAATTGCAACTTATTGCTGTAGACAATAGATGCCTTTGATAAAGCAACATAGCAATCAATGGTTAAATTTTACACTCACTGCTAAACCGCTACAGAAAGGTCAAATAAATTAAACTACTAAATTATCGAAAATCTACATTACATTTCGTCGGAAATAAAATAAAATCGATTAATTAGGCTAATCGCAAGACCCAGTGAATAAATAATAATGACTATTACGCTCAAATATAAAAGCCTAAATGCCTTAATCAATCACTAATAACTATGACGTCATGCCGACTAATTAAGCTACTAAATCGAGTCCGAATTGAAAGAAAACGATTAATTGAATCAAGCGCGAAGCCCAGCAAGTAAATACTAAGCCTATAAGCCTTAATTTTTATCTAATCAAAATGACGTCACGCCGATTAATTAAGCTAATTAAATCGAGTCCGATATGGATGAAAAGCAAAATAATACAACAATGCAATTAATAAAGACACGAGAAACGCAAAACATCTGCAATTAATAAAAAGAACTTACCTCTTAACAAGAGGGCAGGACTACGCGACATAAAACACCAAGCACCACAATGGCTACCGGCACTAGACAAAGCCAATTCCAAAATCCACGCCTGATGAGTTATTCCTGCATCTACGGCACTAAAACTAACGAAAACAAATCGTAATGGCCGATGCGGAAATTTCTGCGTTGTTTGTCAATCAGATCCAACCAAGATGTCTTGGCTTAAACCAGATTTAAATATCGACAAGTCAACGGATAAGCTCTTGCAAAATTGTCAAGTTTTGTCAAGATGACAATAATAATGTCATGTCGTATAATTACTGGTTAATGGTTTTTTAGGTTGGTGTGATATTGAGGTGTTATTGGGTAAATAGTTGATTCGATTTTGAGGTGTTATATATCTACAATTTGGTGTTATGCGCTTAGGAAGAATTCAATGATTTTTGTTGAAAGATGTAGTTAATTTTTAAGTGTCCCTATCAACTTTAGTTTTTAGCAAAGGTAACCAAGTGCTAACAGAAGTTGAAGCAACACATTCATCTTTATTTAATAAAATTAAAGCAATTTGTTTAATTTTACGTTTTTAGATGATGGCTCCTTTGCTAAAATACTTAAAGCGTTCCATTGTATTCTTGTGATTGTTATCAAATGTATGTTGACAAATACGTGATTTGTGGAATTGTGTATTTTTAATATAAGTTTGGTGTTCTTTTATATATTTTGATAATGGTCTGCAGGTTTCACCTATATAAAATTTGTTGCATTCACATGGTATCTTATAGATAACATTTTTAGTAATTTAATTTTCATTCATTGGTTTTGTTTTTGTTAGTTTAGATCTAAGGGTGTTTTCTGTTTTGAAAATAGTACGAATGTTAAATTTATTACCTATTCGTTTTATTTTGTCTGATAAGCCAGGAATATAAGAAATAAAGTGGTTCGCAATTGGTCTATCTTGATTTTGTCTAATATCAGGTTGTTCAAACTCTATAAAGCATTTTTGTTAAACAAATAATTAAATTTCAATATGATGAACTTAGTCCATTCATACTGAATACATAAATCACTGAACATAGTCCTATAATGATTGATTTAGGAAATATTAAAGCACCCATAGATACCATGTGCAATAAACAAAACGAAATAGTTGTTACAGAACCAAAAATGGTTGTAAATATAAATGATCAGAAATATGATTCATTTTTCAACGACATGTCTCAAGGGTCTCAATTGAAGATTTAAAGGTCGATTACTGCAAGTTTGATAAATTCTATTAGGCACCCGAATAAATTGAAGAAGCAATTACTTAAACAGTATAGCCAGTGGCGTAGCTACCGGGTGGGCCAGGAAGGGCAAGGCCCCACGGCGCCAAGAGAAATTAGGCGCCACTCCGAATTTATAAATATGCTCATGCTAACAATGCTCATGAGCTTAACTGAGTCTTTAAATTAATTAAATTATACCTAATACAATCAAAGAACAAAATATGTATTAAACTTTTTACCCAACCAATATATTTTGTGTCAGGTATTTATTATTTATTCTACGTGGAATAAAAAGATATATCCCGGTGGCATTTAGCACCGCGCCTCGGTCAATGGAACCATTTTCGCTGCTTTGATTGGTCTAGACCGAGCGCAGGTACGTTTTGCCACACTTGACTGAAACGCGGTGCAATATGCCATGTCCTCTTCAACGTGGGATCGCATCGGCAGAATTACCCATGTACTCGCGGTACACTGGATCGCTTCCAACCGTTTGATAGGTCAGTGGTTAGATAGTGTGTTTGTGATGCGAAGGTTGCTGGTTCGATCCCGTCAGTGCCAAGCTATGTTTGTAAAAAGTTTTTTTTCTCTATTTTGGGTATATCTTGGGTTAGTTTTGGTTAGCACTTGGTTACATACGGAGGGTCATTCGAAATAACTTAATTATTGCCGACATTCGGTCAAAAGATGGCAAAAGATACGATAAAACTATTGACATAATTGAGCAATATGAAATAAAAAGTTAAACAAAAGCACAGCATGTACATACCATGTACTAGCGCGTGGCAAAGTGACACAATATGCATCTCGTTTTAGTCGGGCATATTGCACCGCGTTTCAGTCAAGTGTGGCAAAACTTACCTGCGCTCGATCTAGACCAATCAAAGCAGCGAAAATGATTTCATTGACCGAGGCGCGGTGCATTGTGCTTAAATGCATCGCGGCGCGGCGGCATTTGGTACATGCAAATTTGTAAAAACGCTGCGTAAGGCGGCATGCGACTTCAAATTTCGGTCGTGAAAAAGTATGTGTTTTTTAGAGTTTCGTATTTAGGCAGTACCATTAGCCAGACAAGTCTTAATAGCCTAGCAATACTAAGCATAGAAAATGAATTTGTCAAAAAAATTAATTTTGATCAAATAATCGATCAATTTACGTCGATTCAAAACCGAAGAAAGACTCCAATGTTTAATTAATTAATTAAGTGATTAAGGTTGCAGATTTTTAGTTTACGTTTATATTTAAATATGTATGTACCTGTTGGTTGGTTGACGTTTATATATTTTATATTCATATTCCTGTAAATAAAAAAAGCGTGTGCACTATGTGCGCATATCAGAAGTGATACTTCTTAAACTTAAATGCCCTAGCCTCAAATTTGGTTAAAACGTTTTTTTTTTAATGTATCACTCAATTAACAAAAAGAGAAGGCTTAAATGAAGAAAAGCTATTCTTCATAAAAGTTTCCCTTATGTCTTGACAAGATAATAGAGCAAACCCCATATTTTTATCTTGTAAACTAACAAAGATATCACAATAATTATACGCCCTAGTCTTATACATATCTTAACGGATTTGGTTAAAAAGTAGTTTTTTTTTAAATATATTACTCAGTTAACAAAAAGGAAAGGCCTAAATGAAAAAACTATTCTTCATAAAAGTTTCGCTTATGTCTTGACAAGGTAATAGAGCAAACCAAATATTTTTATCTTGTAAACTAACAAAGATATCACAATAAACGTCCGTGACTTTTTTCCGTTCCCTGCCAGCTCGCCCGCCGTGTGTCGGGATCGCGACCTTCAAATTTTACTCCCGGCGCGCGTTAAGAAGTTTCACTTCAAAAATATACTTTTAATATTATAATGTATTGTTTTTGGAATAATTTTCGTATATACACAAAATATAGGTTTGTTTTAGGCGCCAGCGGATAGGCTTGCCCCCCGGCGCCCACATTTCTAGCTACGCCACTGAGTATAGCTATCAACCAGAATCAGAATATAAGACTTATAGAAATTACTTAAACAAATTAATTAAAAAACAAAGAATGCATATTATCAAAATCAATTAGAAATTAATAAAAATATAACATTATCAAAGAACCAAAAAATGAAAAAGTTAATACGGCCTGTAGTATTCGGCTTGAAGGGAATAATAGAGAAATAAATGATTCAGATACTGAAGTAGCAAACTATTTTAACAAATATTTTATAAACATCGAATTAGAAATGGAAAAAATGATACCTTTCTGTTGGAGGAGGACCAACAGAAAGGAATCCATTAGATGTTGATGTTCCGCAATCCATATCTCTTAGCTCTACATATAACTAAAAACGGACTTATCGACCATATATCATCCCTAATACTGTGATTATCAAACAGACATGTGCTGAAAACTGATCCACTTTTGCATGTGACCAACCTTATTTTTGTAACAGGAAAAGTGGAATATTGAATTCCGCTACTGCCACTGGTGTCGAAAATTATAGACCAATAAGCGTAACAACAAACTTTGCTAAAATATTTGAAAAGTGTCTCAAGAAAAGATTGGTTAAGCTTTTAAATGCAAACAATGTTCTCTCACCACGTTAATATGGCTTCATTGAGTATTGTAGTGCCACCAATGCGATAATGGCTTTGACTTTCGAGATTGTTAAAAATCTAAATTTGGGCAAAAAAAGTATTGCGATATTTACTGATTTAGCGATAACTTTTGACATTGTTTCTCACGAGAAGCTTTTAAATGTGCTGGAAAGTTATGGAGTCAGAGGTACAGTTCCAGCACTTTTAAAAAACTGCCTTACAAATTGATATCAAATAGTTCGAATGAATAAAACACCGGACTGGGTAATGAATTGCGAATCAAAATGGGTGTGCTACAAGACTCACCCCGGCCACATTCTTTTCTTGATTTACTTTGCAAAAATTAAATTTGGTATTGGATTACTTTAGGGTAATTAAAAGTTTGCACTCTCAATATCTTATGGATAATGCAAAAATAAATACTTCTAAATTTTTCATAGGTGATATAAAAACATAATTCAGTAATATTATGATTTATATCGGAGAAAATTTATGAAGTTTTGAAAATTGGTAGGAATGCGAAGGATGATATAAGAAATACTACTCGTTTTTACCCCCTTTTCCAAGGTGTCTAGATTATCTCGAAATCGGTGCACTTTTTGTTAAAAAAAAACTATATAGAAAAATATTGCTTATAAAATTTTCTATAAAAAATGTTCCTACACATTTTTTCCTAAAATTAATAATGTGAGAAATAAGGCGTATTATACATAAGGGATACTTCCGGCTAACACAGTAAATGCAATCTCATATATAATATAATATAAAGTCCAATGCTGAACGCTAGAGTTGGTAGTAGGTTACTGGCCACACCACCACTGTGTTAATCCTATAAAACTTCTCGATTTTCAAAGAAGAAGTAATATTGTATATGGATTGTACTTGTTTCCACACCACCCCAAGTACTTGACGCTTGTTTTTACGTGGTGTCCCCAGTAGACCTAATCCACTTGAAGTGAAACTTCTTTACTGACGGTTCGATAGTTTTCGAGCGTTACGAAAATTCATATAGCATGAGGGAATTTCGACGAGTGCCTTACCGGCGACAGGAGAGGGAATACGCACACGCTTGATTAGGAAACGGCCAGCAGGAGGGGAAATAGATGCGTAGCCTTGCCTATATAGTAAGTGGTCGGCACAAACAAATTAAATTTTTAACTTATTATGACTACAAAGGTGGGGGTAGCAATTAACTTTATAATTAACTACAATTAAATTAGTGGACTGTATTAAATAGGGTGGTGGGGGTTTTAGACATACGTTGTGAATAATTGAAACTAGGTAGGTATATTAACTAAGTACTTTAATAATTCAGGTATAAATTGCATTTGAATTAAATATGGTGAATAATGTATATATAATTTCTAAGCTACTTCCATGCATTCAATCATTCATTCACATAAAACTAAATATACAAGTTACTTAGTATAAAATGTCTACAAAAGAAAACGTCCTGATTATTTAAATCTGAACTAAATTAAGTTAACTGCTTTCTGTCTTTAACATTTCAACTTTTCTTTCACTCTACAAATACCTTGAGATGTAAGTATTCGTCTATTCTCTACTTTTATCGTAACCAGGGATCTGACTTCAAATCCTTAATTTGAATAGTACAAGCACGATTTGAGCTACAAATTTGGTACCGCAATTTTACTGCTTCTCTTCAACTACAGGTAAGCCAAGATGCCACGTCGTTTCTGGCATTAAGGAATTGCGTAAAAACGCCCAAAATAGGTCTTTGTCCCAACCTGAACAAAGATAACAGAGGTAAACTAGATATTTTCTAATATCTGTGCATACAAATGGAGAAATTGCCAAAAAGGGTGTGGCCTTATGGCGCGAAAACGGAAACGAGTACTTTCGCTGTTGATCGAGTGAAAGTTTAAACTGCACTTGCTAGAGAGCGGTGACTGGACCGATCTAGCACATTTGAGTGGATGTAAGACACTTTTAAACTAATTATTTGCCTTAAACAGTGCTAGGACAGGGCTAGTTGTTTTTGGCGCTAAAATCTAGGAAAGCTGTGACGAGACAGATCCTTCGCGGTTGAGTGTTTCTCAGGCACTAATAAAACTAATTTCTTCTTCTAGCTGGCGACCTGGCGCCAAGACCAAATAAAGTGGGGGATGGCACAAATGCCGAATTTATTTGAGATTGAAAGGGTAGAAACTGTTTCTTCCTTTATTTGACACAATATTGTTGACAGAATGCTGACGGAGACAAAGATATATTAAATTGAAAACTATTGAGAACGATTTCCTTTACGAGTGAAAAGTTGCTATATTGTAATCTATTATACCGACAGTACCGGTGTACAGGTTCGGACTAAGGGTTAGTTTGGGTTAGTAATGAACAACTGAAATATGCTGCTTTAAATGCACAAATTGGGTTTTACCCGAGGTGAAATAAATCTATTTTGAGTTTAGTTACGGTTCATTCATACTACAGACATAGAGGGTGTTATCACCAAATTATACGGTGACAAACGATACTTTATACATATGTTGGGGTGTTTCCCCCAACAGTAAGTATGTGTTAGTGGAAACGACCGGACGGCATATTCACGGATTCTACCTAAACAGTATAGTAGTACTACCATAGTTTATACCATACCCGAATCAGTTAAACAACTCTCCACATGCTTCGAAGCCAAGCGCTGTAACCAATAGGAGAGCTGGGAGTTCTTATCTTGCGCCTGCGCTAAATGAGTGAACGCTGCCTTTATAAATAAAACATCAGTTCGGCATATATGTATGTCTCTTTTCAATAAGATACCGCCTGTAAAGAGAAAGAGATAGAGATAGTATTAGCGAGAATTAATCGTAAAACCAGGCACGCAACAGGCTTGTTTTGTGCTTGTATTCAGATGAGATCTCGATTATTGATTTTCGGCGCCGCGACAGGAAAAGTATGTTGATTGAAAATGAACCTAAAAGCGAAAACTACCATCTTGTTTGTTCGAGAGTCGGCTTTATTTGTAGTGCTTCTTGTGGACTGTTTTCGCGAATTTTGTGTATTAGATCCTAGTTCGACTCTGTCCATGGCCCAGCTGGCCGTATAATTCTAACGTTTCCAACTAATAATACGCATGCTCGAAATATGAGAATCCATGAAGAAATAGAATTTGGCTTCACTAACATCAAAGGTATCGGCTCAGAGTTGTATAACCGATTCGGTGACGGTATAAACTGTGGTAATGCGGTGCTGCGATTGATGACGTCAAGCGACATGGTACAGAGTGTGAATTCTGATATTATTGAATCAAATGTATAGCATCCGACGGGTTCTTGGTCAGTTAACGAAATCTTGGCATAACTGTCGCCATCGTCCTCTAAGTAGATTGTCGAGATTGATTTATCAAATGAAAAAGTTCCTTATTGGTTTCCTGATTGTGTCAAGACGTTGTTCTGGAACTGTTTTTGTGCCTGACCCATGCTGATCTTTAACAGAAAACGGCTGCTGATAGGAGTGGCAATACATACACGCTTGGTCGGGAAACGGCCGGCAGGAGGGGAAATAGAGACGAAGCGCTGCCTATATAGCATCTAAATATGTGTTAGTGGGAACGACCGGAAGGCATATTCACGGATCCTATACCTAAACGCTATAGTAGTAATGCGGTGCAGCGATTGATGTTCTGATGGTCAGGGGGTGTTGCACTTTTTGCCGCATATCCCAATTACCCATGGTTTTACAGTCCAGTAAATTGTTTTCAACAGGCCTGATGGTACAGCGGTCAAACCCTGTGCTTCTGATACGGGTGGCCCGCGTTCGATTCCCGTCGGTAGCAAAACATGTTTGGTAAGGAAGAAGTTTCACTTCTAGCAGACACTGAGAACAGCCCGCATTTACATTTGGCGCCCGCCCTAAAAGGAATCCATCATCGTAGGGACCTTGAGTCGTCACAGTGGATGTAGTGGAAGAAAATAAAACTTGTTACACTGTCGAGTGTGAAGTAGTGGTTATCGATTTATATTTTTACAATTTTTGGGTAAGATCACTTTGGACACTTTGAATAATAAGTCATACATATAAATAATGAATTATATATCCCGCCCTGATTTCGTTTGCGCTTTATTTACCAAACAATTAGACATTTTATAGGACATTGTTATAGATCCTTTTTTTGTAGAAAATTTTATGAGGAACAACTTTATATATAAACACTTTCACCTACCACGCACTGATTCGTAGATATTCCGAAAAAAAAATTGGGGTGGAAACAATGTTGTAAGGGATGAAGCACACACTTTAGAGGTGGGAACTTGTTAGTTTACTAATCTTTACGCTATTTTTAATATTTCTACCAACTTTTAAAACTTTATTATATTTTATTCAATATATTACAATTTTAACTGTAATATTACTGAATTAACAGGACGCGGACGGCTGGATACAAAAGACAATGATAATACTTATTATGTGGCTTGTATGGGATTTCATTCGTATGTAAATTATGTAGCCCGATTTGAAACAAAAACATGTCTGGATCATGTATTTGTATATATTGTTAAGCAAAAAAATTAAGTTTAAACATCATGAACTTAGTCCATTCATATTGAATACATATAATCATAATCCCGTAATGATTAATTTAAGAAATATCTAAACATTAATACAGATAAAATTAAATGGTTATTACAAAATCGGAACGGTTATGAAGATTTATTGTAATTTATTTCTTTTTAAAATTTGTATAGTCTTCTGAAAATAGTTCAATATCGGCTATTTCGATCGATAACTCCATCCTGAGTAAATAATTGGAAACTCCTAATAAGCAACCCAATTAATTCTTTGAAAAATATGACTCCGGTTCTAAATGGGATTTTAAAAATCTCTTTCATCATTGTTAGTAAGTAGTTTATCCATTTAACTTGATTGAAACTCCTAAAATGTGTATGTGCTTTTCTTGGCTTATATTCTTTCTCCACCGTGATTAGTAGTCGCAGAATTTGAGCGAAATTCGTTTACAAGCGTTTAAATGTGACTAGGGTTTAGTTTTCCTGGTTAATTTCAGTTATACGCCCGTTCATTCTACATCTCATATGCTAATTTAACAATTTTGCTTTTAATGAGTTCTCCTGTTCGTTCAAATGTATTTCGCTGAGAGGCTCAATTGTGATGCACTGACACGTTTAACATGGCACCTGTCTTTACTGGATTTCTTTTCCTCCTAGAGATATGTGAGTTTGAATTTATTATTTTTAATGAAAATGTCTATTAATATTCTTGTATGTTATCTGCGTAAAGTAGTAGGATTATTTTTATGGAGTATGAGTTTAATGTTGTGAATCTCCTGCTGCATATTAAAAATTGACCGTCTCCGCAGATTGTTGCTGCTCGATTAAAGATGATACGCATAATATCATATATGGATGCTGCAGAACGGTTCGTGAGAGATCTTGTTCAGTTGTTACCAGCTATTCTGCTTCGATTTATCAACCAGTTCCCTCGAAAACGGCTGGACTTATTTCATACAAGTGCTTATTATTTAGATACCAATTTCTTGAAGAACATTGTCAATTTGTGAAATTTAAAAAAATGTTCCAAATTTTTCTCCAATTTGTCCAGCTTTAGCTCTAGAAAATGGCAAATGAGTAACTCATTTGCGGCCAACAAACAAATAAACCATTGCAAATGCTTTTTGATATACCTTTGTAACGAATTGAACAGTTGGGCGTCACTTTGTAATGAAATACTAGCTCAGTCGCCAATTTGTAAGGATAAATTTAGTTGGACCCTAATTTGTAGCGAAAGTTAATTTATTTAATTTAATTAAGTATGAGGTTATTTTTTCTGAGGGGGTGAGTTGTCTCTTTTATTAACTAAAATTTTTTTATATTTTGGGCGCCAGAGTTCCTAGAGACAATGCGAACTGAATATAAATACTTAAAGATCAATAACTATAAAGATAAGAATATCAGAAATTTGCCCTTATAATTCGTGTCTCACAGATTTCGAACTTGCGATAAATTAAACAAGGGAGTTTTAAAACAATTATATATTAATTTACAAATATGGGTGATGAAATTTGAATAATTGAAATTATATAATCAGATGTAAATATTTCTTATGACATTGTTTGAAATATAGTTTTTTTGAATAAATTGACTAGCAATGAGAATGAAAAGTAATAATAACAGATCGTTGGTCTTTACAATCAATTTTTCTTCTGACTGACTGATACTTAACTTCGTTCCGTTATTCTGTAACCATGCGATCGTCTTGGGACCTCCACTGGAACCGCTTCTGCCTGTGCCTAAGTTCAATTGAGTTAGGGTTATCCAGGACTTACAGGTAATCCATGTGACGATTTCCACCAATTTGCACGGTACAGCTGTCGTCGACGTCTCCAATCAGTCGTAACATGAAAGAAATAGACAAGTTTTAGACCAACGTATACTGCTAACTAACTAATGCTAAGGGAAATATCATGTGGACCTGAGTTAGACTGTTATATAGGAGGTAGCTAACCCAAATTACCGTTAAGCAAAAAGTATAAATAATTACTGTTAAGCAAAAATTATAAATAATTACTGTTACTCAAGATATTCTTTTTCTTTACTTTAAGATATGAAATTCAAAAGAAATTATGACTGAAATTTAATAATTCAAAACAAAATTATGAAATCCAATCAGTGGTTCTCGGCAAATCTAAATAAAAGATAACTTGAATTAAATGATAATTAGAAAAATAGAGGTACAACCTCTCTATAAACGAGTCTTAAAACTCCAAATAAGTAATTTCTATTACTCTTCTATATGGCCCTTGGCACATAAACGGTAATTGAGCGTAATTATACCTCAATTAGTTAAAGATAAAGATAAGGTAATCACTATCTCGCATTGAGATAGAAATTTAGATAACAGATAAAGAAAAAACAGGTAAATTTACACATGTGAGCTTAACCTCTCATAAATGCAAATTAATGTCTATACATCAGTGTTGAGAATCGACAGGGCAAGTGATAATAATTAATATATGCTTAATGTTACATATAAACTGAAATTTTAATGAAATAAGCCTGAAAATAAAAGAATATATTAAAACTAACAATACTATGAGGGAAAATTCAGATAAATTCTACTAAAAATTCAATTTACTACCTTTGCAGGAATATAATAATATAGAATCCACTCCGAGAACTCCCCAAATAATACTGTTCAATTTAAATGAAAATACGTAAAACAATGTGCGTGACCGCTAAACGATGAAATAATTACGTTCTCTGCAAATTTGGACTAAACCTCTATCAAATTGCATGAGTTTGAGTAATGAGAGACGAAATTATTCACCAATAAATCGGTATTTTTACCGAACGGTCGCTACAAAAATTAAGATTATTGAAGATGTAAGTTAATTCAAAATGTAATATAAAAATGCTAAATTCTTGCTCTAGCCAAATACGATTAAACGAATCAGAAACAATTATTGATTATGTATTTAAAAAATGACAACATTAGTAAAATATATTGCAAGATGAATAAAATATTTCAAGATTAAATATCAGCACTCACCCAGTCAAGCGTCGCCACAAAGATAAAACGACCTTGCTTTCAAAATTCAAGACGTTCAATCTATTATGATTTTCGATGATTTAATTGGATGATTTATATCATGTGAATACCACTATAGGGCACGCGGCGTCAAAGCAAAGAAATACTCAATATATACTAAATATAGTAACCTATATTAAATTAAATGCATAAATTGTATGTATTAAAAAGCGTACTACGCTCTCCAATTACCAACTACATGAGATAAGCCCCTTCCCGAATAGATGTAGCTACCAAACATAGTAATCTACCGTGAAACAAATCCACAAATTGTAGGTATAAACCAGCGTACCTGTGCTTCTTAAATAATTAGTTGCACGAAATATACCCATTCGCGAATAAATGTCACTGGCGATTCATATCCCAAACATCGAAAATCATTCGTAATTAAACTGAATTTAGTGGAGCGGAATAAGCTAATATTTCGTTACATCTTAACGCAACTTTCGCTCTAAAAACTCACAATAGTGTCTCCGACTTCATTTGCTGTACCGAATATAACTCCAATATGTCCGATATTTTTTTTCCACATATGTCTTATATTGAATTATAGTTGTGTCGCTCCATCAAAGTAGCAGCAGGCAGTAAATGTGTGATCATGTTATGCTGAATATCGAATTTTTTTCTGGCTTGTTTCCTTTCTCTTCGCTCAATTATTTTGCATTCCTATCTATTAAAACTCCTTGCAGGACCAAAAACTTTCTCAAGTGACAAAGGCGATTTTTCCTCTTTGTCACGTTCTCCACAACTCGCAGGATCACATCAGAAACACACTTTTAACTATTGTGGATATTTGGCGAGAAATCGTTAAAAGCATTGAGATTCGGAAACATTTCCGACTTTCTCTGCTGTGAATTGTCGTAAGGTTAATGCAGTTTGAAGTCTCAAAAACTGACAAATTGAATTTGCCGGTAACTTTTGAACTTGTGTCAGTAAATCACACTGATATGTTCACTACTTTACCGAACCAAGTTTTATTTATATATTATGAATGATTTTTTCTCTGTCTATTTATATATACTGCTTAAACTAAAGTAATTTATTCACTAAATAGGCTGGGATGATTTCTGTAAGTCAATATGGAGAACGTTGATAAACCAGTGGCGGCTCCAGGCATTACCGTTAAGTGAGGCAAAAGGCCGCCGGAGGCAAATGCGCCGCAGACGGAAAAAAATTGGGGTGTCGCGCCCAAACTTTTACACAAAAGTCGTTAAAAAACACACCTAAGTCAAATATATTTGGATGGCGCATTCCCGATATTGCTAAAATATGCATAAAATTGTAATTAAAAAAATTAACTCAAATTAAAAATATGTATAGCTTTGAACGCTTGTTTTTTTATTCACTAAATAAAGTAATATTTACGTCTATATTTAGAAAAATAAAGATTTCTTAAAAACTACATTAAACACATATTACTTACCAAATCATACTAAATTTTGGTCTTCTTAACCGTTGAGAAAAAGCTACAGTTGGGTTAAGTCTGAAATAACCCAGCCCTATCCTACATAACTTTTCCTGATTTTTAAAAATTTTTAAGCTTATAGTATTTTGCTACTTATTATTTAATTCTACATTGCCTAATTAAAGAAAGAAACAAAACTAATCCGAATTTAATTCATTGCTATAAATAAATCAGCTAAATGCATATAAGGGAGACGCAATAAGGGTTACAGCTTAGGCGCGCGAGCCCAGCGACAAGAGCGGCTTGCGAATCGCGCCGCGGGATATTCTGAATCGAGAGTTCAAAGCTTAGGTAACTAAAGAGTCTGGCAGATTCTTGCGGGATCGTGGAGAGTTCTATTTCGGAGAAAATTGTGATCCGTGAACGACGCTCAGCGGATGATGCAGGG
>MU187224.1:0-44120 GCA_016904865.1 Pissodes strobi | reverse complement strand
TTGACAGTGTCCACTGACAGCTTTATGTTACATTACTATAGCAACAAGCTGAGCCTATTCACCGACACCGCACCGGTCTAAGCCGCCTTGCGAACCCACTTATCTTTAATAATAATTATTATTACTATTAAAAAGAGACGTTTTTGCATTAATTTGTCGACATTTGAAGAAAAAACAGCATATTTTATTTGGAGGAAAAGCTACTTTTCATGGCTTGCTCTATATTACCAGCCTCACTTCGTTCGGCTGTTAAACACGAGCGCGCCATGAAAAGTATTACTTTTCCTCCATATAAAATAATATACTATTACGCGGCCCGTTATCCAAATCGACGTCCTTGCGATGTGAGAGTTTTTTTTCCGATTAGTGGCGAGCTTACGAGCCAATGGTAGTTTTCGGCCTGCGTTTCAACGGCAAAAAATTTGAATTGAAGGAAATCCTCATGTTAGCACAAGAGCGTTATCGCTTGAGTTGAACATAGCACGAACAACGGTTCAAAATATCTTGAAGGACCATAGGTAAGTTCTAATGGTTATCACAATATAGGTATTTGTTGAAACTTTTTTTTTAATTACTTTTAGAATGCATCCATATCATGTAGTTCTACATCAGGCTTTGAATGAGGAAGATTTTGATCGCAGGTTGGACTATTGCCATGGGATGTTAGTTATGATACGCGAAAATAGAGAATTTTTATTTCAATTTCTTTGGACCGATGAAGCCACTTTTAATAGTGATGGGAGAGTCAATCTGCACAATATGCACTATTGGTCTGCAGAAAATCCGCATTGGATGCGTGAAGTTCAGCACCAAGGACGTTGAAGTTTAAATGTGTGGTGTGGCGTATTGGAAGGCAAAATTATTGGGCCATATTTTTTCGAGCAACCCCTAAATGGCAATGTCTTTCTTGAATTTTTGGCCAATCAATTACCGTTGTTGTTGAAACATGTGCCTCTGGAAACGAGGCAAAACTTCTTTTTGCAGTTGGATGGTTGCCCAGCACATTTTGCTATTAATGTGCGAGAGCATATCGATGCAGTATTTCAAGCGGTGGATTGGAAGAGGAAGTCTGTTTCCATGGCCTCCGCGATCACCAGACTTAACTTGTCTGGATTTTTATTTATGGGGGCGGTTAAAGGACATCGTGTTCCAGACTCAACCGACGACCAGAGAAGATTTGAAAAACCGGATTCGTACTGCAATATGAACCATACCGAGAGCCGAAATTGAAACTGCAGTTTTGTCTACCCATGAGAGGCTTCAGCATTTCGAGCATTTGCGGGGGCACTAAGAACCTTCCTTTTTTAAATCGGTCCTTTTCAGGGCCACAACTTTTATAAAAGAGAAAATTCGAGATAAATATAGTAAAAAAAATTAAAAAATAAGGGATTTTCGTAAGTAATAAATTTTTTTGCCTATATTTTAGGTTAAGAACAAGATATCGAGATGCGGTTTTCGCGAGCTTTTTTAGCCATTATTTAGCTACTTTTTCATGGGAAAAAAATTATATCAATGCATTTAATCTTTTTGAGAAAATTAACCATTTCTGTCGGAATGTCGAAAATAGCCCTCTAGCGGCGACATGTGAAACTAACGAAACTTTAAATAATACAACATTTGTAGCCCAAGAATAGTTCCTTTGAACTAACCCAAGTTCGTTAAAATCGGCTTAGCCGTTTCGCAGATACAGGGTGTTATTTAAAAAAAAACTTTGAATACCCCCCACCACTTTCTTTTCAGAGATACAGCAAAAAGCATTAAACAAAAAAGTTTCATATTATCCTCAACTTCAAATATGTTGATTTTTGATTCGGTTAATATAGCTGAATTCACAGAAACATCACTTTTTTAGATTCAAGATTGCAGTTAGGCCCCCTAGTGGTCATTTTAGAAGCTTAAAAATATTTTCCAGGTTTTTCTCTTGACCATTTTAGTCATTACATTTTTTGCCGCAAGTCTCTACGATGGATAGTTTCCCAGATACAGTACCTCGCATTCTTAGTTGGCCACCCTGTACAAATATCTTGCTCTTGCAAAACATTTTCTTTTAAATTTGCTTGAAAGGCATAGGATCGCTTTAAGTAAGCATGCCCCTTGCTGCTTTCCTTTATAAGAACACATAATCTTGAAAAATATGACTAAACACCACCTTAATAATTAAACAAGAGTGTATTTAGTGACCGAGATCTAGTAGCTTTATGCAATATAGACTAAGACAGTGACGATAAAGATGATCGTCTGTTCGACATTAACCTTCCGGAAGTGGCGCACTATATAGTAACACAAGAGGTGGCGCCAAGTCTGACAGACCCAGCTAAGGAAAAAATATGTAGGATAATTTTTAACAAAAATTTATTGCGAGATATGTTTAACCGTATTATTTATTAGTCAAAAATAAAAACAAAACGTTAAAAAACAAAGTTGGTTCCAAATTTACTCTAAAAGGAAAGTAACACATAAAAAAAATTACGATAGATACAAATGCATAAAAAACAACAACCAAGATACTTTTTGGCTTTTTTTTTCTGCTTTAAATGAGTAGAACATAAGTCAGATGTTCAGTTTTAATTATTGGCTAAGGCATCTAAGCAAACAGGACACCAAGATTTTAGGTGGGAGAGGCATATAAATTTCCTACACTTTTCACAAAGAAATCTGGTTTTCGAGTACTTTACACAAAAAAAAAACTTCTTTTACGGGTTCCTGGTGCAATGTTTTCTTGCGGCTCTGAATTGGCAGATGTTCCGGCATAATCTTGTCTCCTCTCCCACACTGCTTGTGGAATATTTTGTTCAAAAGAACGCCGAACTAAATGTGGCTTATGTAAAACTAATTTTTATGAACCACTACACAATACAACAGTTACCCTTTATCCAAAATATTATTTAAACAATTCATCAAAATATATTGTGAGTACTTACCAAAATAGAAAAAAAAAACAAATTACTCAACACACAAAAATAGTTACACGGATAGTGGCGCCAAGTCTCACAGACTTTATGGATAATAATTTTTGTCAAAATTCAACCTCCGTCGATTTTCCTAGTCAGGCTTACACTGAACGGTATTGTAGGAAGGTACCGGGCTGGACGCAGATGTAGCGATATCTGGAGATCCAGGATACGCAACTAAAAAGTGGCCGGGTCTGTGAGACTTGGCGCCACTTCCGGAAGGTTAATGGGTAAAGTGTCTTTCTTTACTTGACTGCAGTGGCGTGTTTACCATGGAAGCAAGGGAAGCACAGCTTCCCTAATGTAAATGCATTATTATTAATTAATTCGTTAACGATAATAAAAGTAATATCTCTATTTGAAATTCCTGTATTAGCGACAAAGTTTTTCACTTGAATCCGAGCGCTATTGTTCTTTTTTGTCAAACACCGCTATATCCAAAAACATTTAACCTAAAGAGACCCGACAACTCATTCATAAAAATCCGAAATCTTACAAAAATATCAACAAAACGATTGTCCCGCCTCCTTATATTTTTATGTATGGTGTACAAACTTTTGTCAAACTTCGTCCCCACTACTAAATGTAGTATTGCCCGCCCCGCCTGAACGAAAGCAAGGACAGTTCATAGACGTAGACTTTGAAAATGTGAGTCATTCATAATAATAATTTCAATAAAGTAAATACGTTTAATTTGAAATGATGGTATTTATTCGAGTGCATTATTTAAAATATATTGATGTTTTATTTATAGTGTGTGGGTTAGATTGAGTTAGTTTGGGTTAGATATGGGTTCTGAAGGTTAATTAACACAAAATAGTTATTTTGCTGTGTCACGAAATTTTTCCGTGTCCTTGCAAAACCACTGTGATGAAACCAAAGAAGTATTCACTTCAAAAATGATTTAATAGAGCTTGGTAAATGACTGCAAACATAATATCAGATTATCCATTAATCACATACATAGGTAAGTATTATAAGATATTAATTAATCACATCACAAAATGGTGCCCACTGTACTACTGTGTTTCATTTACTTTTACTTACTTGTGGAAACTCAGGTTCGGATGATAATAGCTGGAGATTTTGCATACCTCACATCGCAAGACCATCGTTACTTTGATATAAAGTTTATAAAAAATATTTATAGGAAATCACTAACGAAATACAAAAAAGCTACACGTCGCGTCGCGTCGCACAAATTCAGGCTTTAAAACGTCCATTTGAATCCAAACAAAACTGGGCGAAGAGTGCTATTTTGTACGTTTTTTAATGAAAAACATTTATTTATTTAAGTCGCGATCAAAAGTTGGACGACCATCTTGTTACTTTTGACGTCTGTATTATTAGGAATCCGATTCAAAACGGTGTCGAAATATTTGCTAGTGAGCTTTGACATTGCACAATTTTGTTAATATCATAGCAATAG
The DNA here is from genome assembly GCA_016904865.1 of Pissodes strobi. Taxonomy (NCBI): domain Eukaryota; kingdom Metazoa; phylum Arthropoda; class Insecta; order Coleoptera; family Curculionidae; genus Pissodes; species Pissodes strobi. The sequence continues at coordinate 39,740 of MU187224.1, read as the reverse complement.
CAACCAGTCATCAAAAATAGTATCGAAAAGAGCTTCTTTTCGACACAACTTTGCGTATCGAAAAGACTTCTTTATGATACCAAAATAGAAATAGTATATTGTGCAACAAGTGCTGAAAATAAGACTTTTCACACGAATGAGACAGTTTGGTGACACGAGCCGTAAGCGAGTGTCATAAAGTCTCATGAGTGTAAAAAGTCTCTTCAGCACGTGTAGCACACTATACTTTTTCTACGACTGCTACATACAGGGTGCCCCACTGGGAGTGTGGTAGAAAATTACATTTACATGTTATATGGGAAACATTTTTATTATTGATTTATCAGAAAATTTTATTCCTAATGAAAGAAGCTGCGTGAGTAAGAGATTCTCGCTAAACTATAACTAGGGGCACAGTCCTAAAATGGGGCCACCGGAGTGGGGTCCCTATTTTCCAAATATTTTGAAAAAGAGGCTCCGAGGGCGAAGCCCTAAAAGGGGGCCCCAGGGGGGCGAAACCCTAGAATGGGGCCTATGGTTCGGGAGTCCCATTTTTACAGATTTAGCAATGGAGCCCCCGGGGGCGAAGCCCTAAAATGGGGCCCCAAGTCTTAAAAGGGGGCCTCTGGTATAAGAGTTCCATTTTCTACAGTTTTGCAAAAAGGGGCTCCCGGGGGGTGAAGCCCTATAATTGGGCTCCCTTTTTTAGAGATCTGGTAATGGGACCTTTGAGGGCGAAGCTCTAAAACGGAGACGAATCCCTTTAATCTAAATACCCGAATAAGCGTGTGAATGTGAAAAGTGTACTTTGCACACGCCATTGTGCAAAGTATACTTTTCACACGATGTTTGAAATGTCCAGTTTTCAAGAGCAGTTGTTAGTACGTTTTTGTCTATTTTCAGGGCAGTCGTAGAAAAAAGTATATTCAACTTACATTTGCAATGAATGGTCATTGCATAATATACTATTCAGCAGCTAATAATGAAATAAAATTTCAGAAAACTTATTTCCTGAATAATTTCAAATTTGAACACGAAATTTATGAGATACCAAAAATATGCAATTTTATCCCGATTTAAACGTTTTTGTGACATATAGGTACAAATTTTATTTAAAAACATACATAATGACAAATATCTGGTTAATGACATATTCAAAAAGTAGCTTAATAACTATTTTCTTCTATTAAATACCTATTAAAATATATTTACAGCAGTGCCTTCACTGGTTTTGAAACGTTACCAAGTTAGTATACTTATCGAATGCGGAAGAGCCGTCGGTCGTCGACCTCCAATGCTCTCAATCTATTGGAGCAGTTACTTTACTACGTGCATACTATAAATATTTTGGGGGTAAAACAAGGCGGAACCAAGGGAAGCGGCATTGTCAGATTGACATGTAAGAACTTCAGAACCGGTTTTTGATGAATCAAAAATGGGGAAAATAAGTATTTAGTGTTATAATTTAATATGAAAAAAGTATGTACAGTAACTCGTAAACTTAAAATTTGGCAACGCTACATCTATCGACCATAGAATGTGCCTCAATGTTGGGGGAAAACAAAGAACCATTTGTCCCGTCTCTTCAGGTTAAATGTCTTTGGCTATATCCAAGCCGCTTACTTGACTCTGAGCAGGCTTTCATTACCCGATTACCCCGTATAAGCATACGCAGCCGCGCGTCGTGTTTTTTGTTGAAGCGGCTGTTTTCAAGCTTAACAGGGCTAAAGTAATTTTGCATTTGATTCCGTTGGGACCCCGCGTGTCTAGAATCATTTTAGTAAATGCGGATTTATACCGACATCCTGAAAGCTGCTTTTCGACAGATTATGGCGACTTCCGCGTTCGTTGATTTAAGTGTTGTCGGTACTTCGGGATCAGTTTTGATTCCCGTTCATGTAACCGTGTTTTATGTAGTTTAGTAAATCGAGGATCCCAACATTACAACAGTTCTGCAGAAAAAAGGTAAATTATTTCAAGAGGTAGGCCAACTCCAGTTCTTAAGGACTTAACAAAACAAACTAGATCCTACCTAAGACATTTTCAAAAAGAAAATTATAATAAGTGTGAGTGGCTGACTGGTTGCGACAAAAAATCTGTATTATTTTGCAGGCCATGTATTTTATTTTCGAAAAAGCGGTTTCTGTGATTTGAACAATTTACATAAGTTAATTAAGAGACATCACAGTAGCAAAGCGCATATACAGGTTATCAAAAAAGAGAAAACGTTCGGTAAAACAAGAATTGAGCATATGTTAGATAACCAACAAAAATTAGCGGTACAGAAACACAACAAAGTAAAATCGTGAGCTACTCAAAAGGATGATAGACATAAATTTTTTTTCTTGGAAAACATGTGCTATCTTTTCGGGATTATTCTGAATCTGAGGGCTCAATAAATAGAGGAAATTATATAGATATGAATAATTTTTTTATCAAAATATAACTAAGTCTTAAAACTACATCAAGAAAATTCGACAAGGTTTAAAGGAACGTCCATCTTAATTCAGATGACCTTATTTTAAGTGTGGGGGAAGTTATTCTGAAAACAATAAAAAATGGAATAAACGAAGCATCATCTGTTGCTTTTATTTTAGATGAGACTACTGACGTAGCTAATACTACTCAATTATCGAATATCGTCCGCTATGTGACAAAACAAGGCCAAATAAAAATGATTTCTTAGTTTTGTTAATGTCTCAATGCAACGAACCAGTTTGGCTTTAAATGGCATTGTCCAATCGACTATTGAAGATCTTGATTGCGGCTCAAAATTAGAGCTATGATAGAGCAGCAGTTATGGCAGGTCAATTAGGGGGTCTACAGACCAAAGGTAGAGAAGTATGCCCATCAGCCCTTTTTATACATTGTATGGCACATAGATTAGATTTGACAATCCCTCAATAAAATAAAACAATGTAAAATATTTTTTCAAACGTTAAGCGGTTTAGCAGTATTTTTTCGAAATCTTCGAAACGGTCAACTGCATTGGATCAAGAGGTTCATAAAATACTACCAAGAGTAGCACCCGCTCGTTGGAGTTACAATGGCAGGCTTGTAGAAACTGTTTTTTAATACCGGCCACCGCTTATTGACTTCTTTCAAAAAATAGTGGACAACAGACAGGATTGGGATAATGAAACAGGTGTTTGCTACAACAAGAAATTGATTTTAATCTTCTGTTACTCATTTTCTCACAAATATTTCCATTCTGTGATAATTTATTTAGCGTCCTACAAAGTAAAATAAGTGATATACATTTTTGAGAACCGAAAAGAAAAAGAACATGAACTGAAGATACTGTAGGCAAAGAGAAAATAGATCCAAAACCTCAAGCTCGTAACACTTTCAGAAGAAGCTTTTGATTCTTTAAAACAAAATTATCCTCTCTTTTTTGACTTTCCGAGCTGCGTTCTAAACTGGGTGTTATATACAATGCTTCAGAAGGCTTAAATAAAAATAGTGTTAGTGACTTATTAAGATCAATCAAAGAATGTGGATTACATCATGCTTGCCCCGAGACGTTCAAATTTTATGAACTTACACTTACCATACCTGCAACAAGTATGTCAGCAGAACGCAGTTTTTCTACACTCAAGAGTATTAAGACTTTTATCAGAAAGTCTAAAGGACAAGAAATATTTTCTGCTTTGGCAATGCTTTCGATTGAACAAGAAATACTTCAGGAACCCAATTTTTACGACAACGTCATAGATGAATTTGCAAAGCAAAACCAAAGATTGGGGTTGCATTTTAAATAAGGTTAGTTCTCAGTAGAATATTCATTAATTTTAACATTTTATCCTTAAGGTAATTTTCTTTTATATTATAAAGCAATAAAAACGAAGCAGTTTTTTTCATGTTTTTATTTCATTAATAAAATAAAAATAGCAAAATTATTATGGGTAAATATATAAATAGGCAAGGCCGGAGCAAGCGGGGCGGAGATGGGGAGGCGCCCCCACCCCCAATTTGCCATTACAAAATTGGTAATTGGTAATCAAGGCAGCGCCGAAGGCGTATTTTTTAATGATTTTAAAGACTTTTGGGTTAAAATTTGGGCGTTGCACCCCAAAAATTTTACAATAATGCTTGATAAAATCTGCTTCGTTCGCTCCTTGAAGGCGTGATTTTTTTTAGCTATTTTAATGATTTTTGAGTAAAAAATTGGGTGTGGCACTCTCAGTTTTTTCCGCCTGCGGAGGGTTAGCCTCCACCCGCGCATTCACCTACACAGCAAAACGGCTGGACACGCCATCCACTGCTTGACTGTAAGATACGTTTCTGTGCTAATCTGATGAAGGTCTTCATTTAGAAGCTCTCTAGCGATTTTTATGTAATCTTTCGATTTTGCTTTTTGGGTCTTTAATAGGTATATTCGCTTGATATACGAACCAACTTTTTTTTTTCAAGTATTTTCAATTATTAGGATGTCTTAAATAAGTACGTGACAATTTATTATAGTCCACTAAAGTTTTCTTTGTTCACCAAAAGAATGCAACAGAGTTCCCATTTGATTTTTATCTACTTTTCTAGACTATTTCTTGCTTGGTTTGATAACATTTTGGGAAATCTATATAAATTCTATTTTGTCATTTGGAACTAACCTGAGTTTGAATTTCTCAACAAGCAACAACAAGAATCTGTTCCATCATTTTTTCAATTGCTAATGAATGATTTTATCGGCGGAAATGAATGAAAATATTAGAAAAATAACGTTCCAAAAGTTGAAAGAAAATAGTTTTTGACAGAAATACTTGAAAAAACATTGGAATGCTGCAAAGAATTACAGATTAGGAAATTAACCTAAAAATAGAATGCGATATTTGCAAGGAATCTCGAGAAAGTTTTAGATGTGATGGATGTAAACAGGCTATTTGTAAGCAGTGTGAAATTTCATTCTGCAAAATGTAGAGGTTATGAAACTATCAGTCTTTTAAGTAACCTGATCGAGAATAAAGATGAAATAATAAGAAGCAAGGAAGAAATCAACCAACTCATGAAAAATGAAATAAAATCATTGAGTGATAAATGCTCAGGCCCCCATAACATGGAAGGGTCTTATGCAAGTGTCATACAGGGACACAATTCGGAGAATACAAAGATTAATCCGATTGTGAATATTCCTAACTTAATCATAAAACCAAGAAAATAGCAGAGCTCCAAAACAACAAAAAGAGATGTTTTGGCTAACATAGATCCAGCTGAATTAAATATTGGCGTGAAAAAAATGAGAGAGACTTCCTCGGGAACCATAATAATAAAATGTAACTCAAAGGACGACATACAAAAACTGAAAGGATATGCAGAAGGAAAACTAAAAGCCGAGTATGTAATTGAGGAAACAAAATTTTAAAATCTCAGAATTAGGATTCCAGGATATAATGGGGATATGAGTGCCGAGGAGATGGAAAATTTAATAAGGAAACAAAATCACTTTATCAGCGAACAAGACTACTTCAGGATAACTTACATAAACAAACCTAAAGTGAGTAGACGGACTATATTTGTTGAATTTAAACCTAATCTCTTATCGAAAATGATCCATAACAAGAGAATGCATATTGGCTGGGAAAGACTGGTATTATACGAAGACCTGTCGGTACTACAGTGCTACAAGTACTGAAGTTTATATCACAAAGGCGATAAATATGAAAGTGATGCAATTTGCTCACATTGTGGAGGACTGCACCTGAGAAAAAACTGTACCAAGGAAAGGAAGCATTGTGTCTTATGCAGTGAAGCAAACACGAAATACAACACTAACTATGATTTATGTCACGAGTCAAGTGATCACAGACCTTGTCCAACTTGCCAATATCACCTTCAGACAGCAAGAAGCAAGATTGATTAGGGTCAAAATGTATAGAAACGAATATTTTAAAATGTCAGTATTGTTAAAAATGAGATATATCTTTCTGTCGGTGGTAAGCAGAAACTTATTTGTGATATTCTCTGGGTCCAACACCATGATATTTGATATACTAGCTCACAACAAAGTAAGGAAATTCTACTTTATCACAGTGCCTATTCACTCTAACGCAAGATGAACTTATGAATAACTTGGAACTGATGGGGGAGGACCTGGAGGGCCAGTTGGTGAATAGTACTTCTCTAAAGCAGAAGATTACAGTTAAAGATACAATTTTGAACATTTTACACCTGAATATTAGAATTATAAATAAAAACTTTGATCAGTTTCTAGCTTTTTACCAACATTTTGATCTCTTTTTGTGTGATGTAATAGTCTTAAGTGAATGCTTTCAAGTAACAAGTGATTCCTATCAAATTCCGGGATACACATCATTTTACAATAATAGTGGGGATTACAACAGCAATGATGGAGTAAAAAATTTTGTCCGATCAAATTTGAATGCCTAGGTGAGTCATTTGAACTTTGAAAATTCTAAGGTCACCTCAACTAGAGTCAATATCAAATTGAATGATATAACTTTTGGAATAACAGCGGTATATAAACCACCACCACTAAATGAAATATTGCTCCTGGATGATTTAAAATCATATTTGGAGGAGAATCTAGTTAATCATTTTGAAATTTTCATAGGGGATATTAATATAGATATTATCAAAAATTAAAATATTTCCGTAAATGAATATCTCTCTCTAATGGGACGACATGGCTTTCTCCCCTATATAATATCACCAACACGGACAACTGCAGAGACATCAAGTTGTCTTGATCACATATTTGTAAGACAGAAATTGAAAACTGGGGGACAGGCTTCAATTTTTCGGACTGGACAGTGACGTAGCTGACCATTTACCGATAATGCTTAATTTAAGTTCAGACACTACGTGCGATACAAACTCCACGAACACTTGAAGAGACTCTTATTCTTACCAATTTATTAAGTACAATAACTTCAAAAAAATTATTTCTCTTCATTGTTGGGATGATCCTCAGGAGGCAATGAATATTTTTGCTTGGGATTTTCAGGGATTGTTATCAAAATCTAGTTACTAAAACCGTAAAAACAAAAAATATAAAAAAATCAAAGATTGGATTACAAATGGGTTGATAGTGTCTATCAAACATCGGTATAAATCAAAAAGATGTTTAATAGCCCGTTATAGTGTCCATCTAGAGAGAGAGTACCAAACTTATAGAAATCAACTAAATAAATTGATAAAAACTCCAAAATTTAGCTATTATAAAAAACAAATTGAGGACAATAAAAATGATATAAAAAAATTGCAGCATGTTAATAAAGTTGCCACAAATGAGAGCAACGGTGACAAAAATGCTCGTTTAACAATCGTAGATAAATCCAACAACAAGTTTGACAGTAACTGAGAAATAGCCAATTTTTGTAACAAACATTATTTATATGTTGGGATGGATATGGAAAAACAAATAAAAACACCTGAAAGTCCATCTAGAATAACAACTACAAACAATGCCTCTATGTATCTAAAACCCGTAACTAAAAATGATATAACAAAACAAATTGCAAGCTTTAAAAAATGAGAGTGCCCCTGGCACAGATGAAGCAGTCAACGATCATTCCAGATTACAAAGCAGGCAACAAAGAAAACATTCAAAATTATCGCCCAATAAGCCTCATCAACAACTTTGCTAAAATTTTTGAAATGTGTCTGAAGGATAGACTGATTGGATTTTATAAAGAATTTAAAATTATGTCTGAGAAGCAGTTTGGTTTCGTGGAGGGATCTAGCACAGCTGACGCTATGTCTCACATCGAAGGTTATTGATGATTTAAACTTAAACAAAAAAGCTTAGCTGTTTTCATGGACCTCTCTAAGACATTTCACACGGCCCCCATGATCTACTGATTGACGTTCTTGGGGGTTATGGGATCATGGGAACAGTGTCAAAGGTCTTTCAGAGCTACTTATCAGTATGGGATCAGGTTTTAAGAATAAACAACACACTGAGTGCTCCTGGTAAAATAAGGGTTGGGATTCCTCAAGAAACCATATTGGGACCAATTATCTTTATAAGTTACATAAACTAGCTCTTAAAGTTACAAATAAATGGACAGATAATACCATGTGCTGATGATGCTGTACTAGTTTTCTCGGGCGACACGTGGGACGAAGTAAGGGATGATACTGTGCAGGTGGTTGGCAGGGTGAAAAACTGGCTGGATTCCTTTAAACTATCACTAAATTTGTATAAGACTAAATATATCGCTTTTACCATTAAAATACTAACAGACCAAATTTCCATTCGATTGTGTTTGATAATAATCCTTTGAGTGAAATTAGTGAAGTTAAGAAAATAAATTTGAAATGGACTAAACATATCGACTATGTCAGCAAAAAAATAAGGAAATTTAAATACAAATTTTATATATCGAGAGAATTTTTAAGTCAGAAGCTGATCATACAGGTATATACATCTTTGGTCGAGTTCTTAATTAGATACGGAGTAATAGTATGGGGAGGAGCATACAAAACTAATTTACAACCGTTGAAGACAATACAAAATTATATCTTGAAAGTAGCTTTAAAAAAGAATAGATTATTTCCAACGAGAGAGGTCTATTTTCATGCTATTCGAAATTAAAATTTACTCTATATTAGCTCATTAATTTCTTACATACACAAGAAAAAAAGGCTACAGAAAAATATTATACACTCTCACTCTACTAGACAAAATACCAATAATCATTTAATAATTCCTATTAACTATCGCACAATAAATCTGAGGTTTGCAAACTATCTGGGCCCAAAATTTTATAATCTACTACCCAATAATATAAGAAATATTTCAGATAAAAGGAGATTCAGTAAACAGAGTAAAATATTTATCTTTGACCACCAGGCTGCTTCTGGGTTAAATTCCTTGTTGTGCTCTCCATTGGTCCATATATGGGCACTGATGATGTGTTCATTTTCATTGGAACATGTGAATTGCATTTTTATTTGAGTGGTCCTGATTTAATTTCACTTAATGTAACCATATTCTATTATACAGTGTGCTACATCTATGTACAGGGTGTCCAGTTATAAATGTAACCCCCCTTTAACTTTTTTATTTGCCCTCGTATAAAAAAATGTTAAATACAAAAGTTGTAAGGATTTTCATACAGTTTTCTGCGATGTTACTAGAAAAACAATTGAACATCGAAATTCTACTGTACAGATTAAATTAATGTTTTTTTAAATGGGACACCCTGTATATTCTTCCGGATATCGATAGGCGATAAGGCGAGTTCAGTGATATAAGGTTTATTTGGTCTAGCTATAATAGTTACCACGTAAATTGCAAGAATGTCGGGTATCTGATTATTACTGAACCCCTCTCCTAAATTATTTACTTGGTGAGCTAGAAAAAAATTCTTCCTTCAGAAGCTTTTCTGATGTTCAATTGTTTTTCTAGTAACACCGCAGAAAAGTTTCTGAAGGAACCTACAACTTTTGTATACAACATTTTTTCTAGCTCTCCAAATAAAGAATTTAGGAGAGGGGTTCAGTAATAATCAGATACCCGACATTCTTGCAATTTACGTGGTAACTATTATAGCTAGACCCAACAAACCTTATATTACTGAACTCGTCTTAAAGAGCTCTAGCGATATCCGGAAGAATATACAGGGTGTCCCATTTAAAAAAACATTAATTTAATTTGCACAGTAGAATTTCGATGTTCAATTGTTTTTCTAGTAACACCGCAGAAAACTATATGAAGATCCTTACAACTTTTGTACTTAACATTTTTTTATACGAGGGTAAATAAAAAAGTTAAAGGGGGGTTACATTTATATCCGGACGCCCTGTAATTGCGATATTGCTATATCAAGGTACATACAAATGCTACAGCATTTAGGTACCCACACACTCCTGTGATATGTAAATCAAATTAATTGTATTTAACATTTATAAAAAGTAACACTTGTAAAGATTGAATTTAATAATAAAGAATTTAAAGTTATCAATTATCAATACATATAGAACGTTTTATAAAGAAACTTGATTGGGAACCACACATCAGAATTTAATCCTTATCCACACAAAATAGAAAGGACGAATTACCTGCAGGCCTGCACAGTATATTAGATATATGACGCATTATTATTTCTCACCATATTTTTCCACGTGTTCTTTGTTATATAATGAAATCCCCCGGCCCGTTCAACGATCGATTCTTGTCAGAGAGAGGTCGACTAGTTCGGCACGGATTACGTGGAAAAGGCGACGAAAAAAGATGGCTATCCCATGTGTTTTAGATTAGATCTTGGTCGATTTTCTAAACAAACAGAGATGTGCTCGTAGGCATTTTAATTTACCATAGGGCTAGTTCTAAAGTGACCTTGTAAATAAAACAAAGACCTTTAGCATTATATGAATATTTTAATAAGTTATTTTACTTGAAAACAACTGAAAGCTCATAAATAAACAAAATATAAACATTAAATGATTGTACGTAGTCAGTGCTACGATAGGAACAATATCAGTCGAGGCAAAGTAGCGACCTTGCATAATATTACAAGAGTAATACTTTTAAAAGCTAAAGCATTGCATAAACAGTTGTAATTCTAAACTAGTATATGATTATAAACATAACCTTGAAGCTATGTACAGTTAAATGTTCATTAAAGTCCCTGCTACGTATGAGCTCGGTTAGCTGAGATAACCTTGAGATGAAATACAATAAGATACAAGCAATAATAACAGGATAAACATTACCTTAATGTCCATCTATAAGCTACTATGTACACAATATTCACCATTGACGAACAACGTTCAATTCGTTCAGCAGTATATCTTCCAGCACATGGAAAGTCACTTTAAACGCTTACTAAGTCTCTGTTGTAGCTTCTATCTACAATGTGGTTCAATTTCTTGCAAATAAGAATGACTTGAATGCAGTAGTTTGAGATGGTATGCAGTTATATAGGCATATGGCATGACACGGATGCCCTTGTGAATGCGGTTTTTATACACGCAAAAATGATTGTAAAACATGCTATGCAGGTAGCATAGGTAAGCTGAAATCCGCGTAGGGGAATTACCATTTGTGAGATCTTGAGATATTGGCAGACTGGTGCCGGGTAGTCCTTATATCAGAATAAGGCCAGAGTATAACAAGATTATACTCTGATAAATCATAGAGAATGTTGAACACCCATGGACAAGACCAATGGGAACGCTAGCACAGCGATGGTACCGCGTTTGAGAGAATGTGATTGTAAACGTGTGTGTTTACTTACTTGAGATTCGAGACAAGACTCGATTAATATTGAGAAGCCATGGACAAGACCAATGGGAACGCTAGTACAGCGATGGTACCGCGTTTGAGAGAATGTGAATGTAAACGTGTGTGTTTACTTACTTGGGATTCGAGACAAGACTCGATTACTTGTGGTTCGAGACAAGACTCGATTGTAGAGCTCCCATGCACAAGACCAATGGGGACGCCAGTACAGCGATGGTACAGCGTCACACTGAGATTGAGGATAATGGCAGACAGTGTGCCGATAAATACCTTACTTGTAGGCTTGAGACGACGATGACTATGGCTGGATACCACAATGTTACTTAAGTAGAGATCTAGAGAGATTATGAGGTCTCAAAACGTGAAAACTGCCGGCATGGCGGCTTGGCGCCAAGCCGGCGGAAAAGCGCCCTTAGCGCGACTTACATGGTTGAGGTTCAAGATGCTACTCAAATCTAGAACGTCAACTGGATCAACTTGAAGAAGTTGTCAACGCCCCTTGTCACCGCCCCTTCTGGCGGGATAATTTATATCCTCCGGAAATAGGAAGGGCAAATAATGTAAAATATATCGACGTATGTGGTTCATGCACGACGTGTTTCGCGAGTCGCCCAGCATTTTCGGTTATTGTGAGGGTTTTTACAGGCCTTCTTTAGGCTGTATCGAACTAAGTTTAGTTTAATACTTATACTAACAGCTGGTGAGTTTTGAAAGGCCAATTTTATCTGAGAAGCTACAAAATACCCTTTTTGTAAGAGCCTACACGCTAACGCGACACGGAGTGGACTTTAGACAGTAAACAGAACAGGACTCCCATAAAGTGAAATGGCCAACAAGAAAAAAGTACTTAGCTGTGGAAAATGCAGGCATAACATTACTAAACTACACTATAGGATTCAATGTGCTGGAACATGTGCTCGCTGGTTTCACAAGGACTGCTCTGGACTTAGCGCTGCTGAATTTTCCTCCTACGAACTATGTCGGGCGCCTCAAAAATGGGCGTGTTTAGACTGTCTATCAGATGATGTTGCCGGAAGTACCTCTAGGAGATCTACTGAAAACCGCACCTCACCTCATCCTGCCCCCGCCACGACTAGAAGATCCATGATCTACAACGACTCATCCGATGCTCTAAATTGTGATGATCTCTTCGAGCAAGTCAATCCTTCAAATCATGATATCATGAAAGCTGTCAAGCGGATGTATGATGAGCTAAAGCACTCCATAACTTTTAATGGTGCGGTGATGGAAAAGCTACAGGAAACTGTCGAAATTCTGACAAATGAAAATAAGAAGTTAAAAAGAGAACACGATCTTTTACGAGCAAGAGTTTCGGATCTGGAGAAGGAAATGGCGTATACGAAGTCCAGCAATCCCAAAGACGTGGAAGCGAAGAGTAAGAATCTAGTAATTGTAGGTCTAAAATCCAATCACCAGTGTAAGAACAATGTATTGAAAGCCTTTGAGACGCTTAATGTTACTGTCTCAAATGATGATTTTGATTTAAATGTTCCAACTAGCGATAAGTCCAAAAAAATGCCAATCATTGGTTCCTTTAAAGATCCGGCCTTAAGAAATCAAATACTGGAAAATCGTAAAACAGTCTCTTTAGATACAGAAATATGTAATATTCAATCAGAGGTTAAAAATAAAATCTATATAAATCCTGACCTGCCCAAGCACAATCGCGATCTATTTCTTAAGGCCAGAGAACTTAAGGAATTTGGGTACAAATATGTCTGGTGTAAAAATGATAGCATTCTTGTAAGAAAAAACGAAGGCGACTCGGTTATTAGAATCATCACTGCAGCACAAGTAGATACCTTGAAAACATAAATATTATTGTTTATTGTTTATGTTTACTATTTTTACGATTTAATACAATGGCTGTTAACCAGAAGATTTCTAATTTAAAAATAGGCCATGTTAACGTAAGATCTCTTATTCCTAAGCTTAATAATATCAAAGATTATATATCGGTAAATGATTTTCATATTTTTGCTATTACAGAATCTTGGCTTTCCGACTTGGTTGATGATGAGGTGTTGCGTTTGGACGGTTTCAAATTAATCAGGCGCGACCGCTCTGTGGGTAGGGGAGGTGGCATTCTTGTGTATGTGAGAAACTTGTTTAAATTTTCTGTTTTGAATGATTACGAATGTAAATTTTCTGAGCAAATTTGGGTGCAGTTGAAAATTGGTGGAATTTTAAACAGCATAAGTATTTTCTATAGGCCACCCGGGTTTACTAATATAAATGCATTTATGAGTGAGTTTGAGTGTAATGTTTGTCGATATCTGCTGCCCTCTGATAATCTTATATGTCTTGGTGATTTTAATATTAATATCCATAACCTAGAAAGTATACATACACAGAGATTTATTTCTCTGCTACAGGTTTATAATTTGTCTCAAGTCATAGATGAATCAACTCGGCCTGGTTTAGGAGGAAAGGCTTCTCTTTTAGACCTAATTATTTGTTCCGATAAAAAATTTTTAGTAAACAGTAATGTTGATCCGACTTTACAGGTGTCAGACCATTTTGTTATTACCTGCCAGCTCCGACTCTTGATTTCTAAGCCGTCCCCCTTTTTATTGACATACAGGAACTTTAGAAGTTTTGAAAAGGACGACTTCTATAACGATTTAATTAATTCACGTTTAGATAATATATTTTACTTGACAGATATTAATGACAAGGTTGAGGTTTTTAATGCTTGTATTCTTGGTCTTTTCGATAAACATGCACCACTCGTAACAAATAAAATAACAAAACGGAAGAGTCCTTGGATTACAGATAATATTAGGTATCTTATGCTTTTAAGAAATAGGGCTCTTTCAAAATATAAAAGGGAAAAAACTGCAAATAGTTGGGAAAACTATCGCCAACTTCGGAACCAAGTTACAATAGCTATTGACCGAGAGAAGAAGTGCTACCTTAATGCAACACTGCGTCAGGGTAACTCTAAAAAAAAACTGGAACGTACTACGCAGGCTGAATATTCACTCTAAGCCTCGCAATACAATTCCTGGCCATTTGGCTGATCCCGAGACCATTAATAATTTTTTCGTAAATGCTGCGAGCCCGGATGCTCCAAATCCAGAAACTTTAGCATTTTATCTCCAAAATAAAAAGGAAGGAGTTGGAAATTTCGAGTTTCAACTTGCATCTCTCGAAGAAGTTAAGGAGGCCTTATTTTCTATAAAATCTGAAGCCGTTGGTACAGATGGGATAAGCTTGGCTATGCTGCTGCACTGTTGTCCTTTTATTCTCCCATTTATTGTGCATCTCGTTAACTGCTGTGTGGAATCGTCTACTTTTCCAGAGGCTTGGAAATCTTCATACCTACTTCCAATACCCAAAGTTGCATCACCGAGTCAATTATCCGAATTCAGGCCTGTCAGCATTCTGCCTACCATCTCCAAAGTATTAGAGAAAGTCTTAGAAAATCAAATCAGGATTTATGTTGATAGATTTTCCATTTTGCCGCCAGTTCAATCTGGGTTCAGAAGGGACTACAGCTGTTCAACAGTACTCCTAAAGGTAATGGATGATATCTTGCAAGCGGCTGACCGTAATGAATTAACAACTTTGGTATTATTGGACTATTCCAAGGCCTTCGATAAGCTAAATCATGAATTATTATTGGCGATCTTGAATCATTTGGGCTTTGGAAGAAATTCGTGCTGCCTTATCAAGGAGTATTTGACCAGGCGAACCCAGTCGGTAAAAACAATGGTCAGTTGTCTTCTTTTTTGATGCTTGTCTACGGCGTGCCACAAGGGTCCATCCTTGGACCTTTGTTTTCACTTTATATACTTCGCAATTATCTTCTTGTCTCAGATATTCATTGCTCCATATATACGCTGATGACACACAAATTTATTTGTCATTTTTACCAGATAAAATTGAAGAAGCTAACGAACGTATTTCTCTGGACCTTGCCCTGCTTGCCAGAGACTCCAGAGATCACTGTCTGACTTTAAATCCTAATAAATGTCAGGCTCTTCTCTTTGGTAGGATTCAGTGTAGAGACAAGTATGAAAACTTTGTAAAAATTAATGTGGATGGTGAAAGCATAAAATGTACTACTGTAGCTAAAAATCTTGGTGTACTATTGGATGTTAACTTAAGATTTCGAGAACATATTGACAATTGCATTAAAAAGGCATTTATAAACTTAAAATTACTCTATGGTCAAAGACATCTACTTAATAAAGACCTTAGGAAGGTTTTGTGCGACAGTCTTGTACTATCCCACTTTACTTATTGTGACGTCGTATATGGTCCTTGCCTTCTGGCAATCGATTCAAAGCGTACTCAATACATCCAGAAATGTTGCGTAAGATTAATAAATGGAATGAGAAAGTACGATAGAAGTGTTAGTAATGAGATGTGTGAGATGAAGTGGTTGGATATGGCTAAAAGGAGGTTACTACATAGTCTTTTGATATTTAACAAAATTATTTTTAAGAAATGTCCAGGGTACCTATACCAAAAAGTTAAATTCAGATATGACGCTCATGACCTGGACTTAAGAAATAAAAACTTTATAACACCTCCTCAACACAAAACATGTTTATTTGAAAGAAGTTTCAGCTACTGTATATATACTCAATATAATGCCATACCCTCCAATCTAAGTTGTCTGCCGCCGCTTCTGTTTAAACGTAAGATTAAGAGTTTCTTTATGGAATCAATTTAATCTTGTACTTAGTGTCTGTAATAAATTTTTCTTTTTCTCTTTTTATATTTTTTAGTTTTGAATAGCCTATATAATGTACATTACACATATATTTATAAGAATAATACATGATCTTAGTTGTGCGAAAGGAGGCACGTAGCCGTCTCGCATCTGCCAAATACTATGCGGCGGGCCTCGTATGCCGCCACCGATTATTTCGAAAACATGCGCGTAGCTATTCATATAGCAATTAATTATAGGAGTTATTATGTTAGCTGTATGGTTAAGATAGGAAGCATGCTTCAACTTCGCCATTTGTAATTTACTTGTAAATTATAATAAAGACATTATTATTATTAAATACTGAGAAGTTATGTAAAACTTTACGTCAGCGATTGTCTAAAATAACCTTATGAATTTTAGCATAAATCTGGTCGAAATACGTTAACTAGTTTTTATAAGATCGGAAACTTAGGAGCTACCTTGATTACCTCCGTTAAACGCTTGTGAAAGCTCAGTGATTGGCCGAATGTCCGAATGTGTTCCTGCATAGTGTAGCTGATACGGCCTTGGGGTTTGAAATACATTGAGGAGATTGGTTTGCACGAATTATGCGGCTGGATGCAGGACTGTTTCTTTGGCGGGGTACCGGTGCAGATGAGTGAACGTTGTTACAACTGATGGCGCTAGGAATATCGCCGGGATACAGCGGCTTTTTGGCAGAAAGCGCTGTGATTTGTCAGATGCCTTTCGAGGCCGCTTACCTTTAGCTTTCTAGACTGCCTGATGCAGTGGATAAACTTTGTAAACAAGAGATGGCATTAGTAGTATTGCCATGGATTTTAATTTCTTTGGAATGCGAGGGCAATGGCGTGGAATGTTAAAATTGTACAAAATTTAATCGTTAGATTTGAAAGCGTGTTCAAATGGTTTTTGAACTCCATGCGTGGTTTGAAGTGTGGACTAGCCGACGAAAAATCAAGAGTCGCGATATATTCTTGATCGACTCACCGTTTCACATATTCCGTAATACTTGCGTTCGTCGCGTCGTATCAATCACACATTTCATTTCCCTATCACCTATTTCGTAACACGTTCAGCGGCTTACTCTCCAAGTACAACAAGCCTAAATAATAGAAAAACTATTCTTCAATATATTCAAGAAACAATATTAGAAGTAACTCAACTTCGCAGTTTTTTCGCTTCATCGGCAGAGACACAGGTGAACCCAACCTTTTAATGCATTTAAACATCCTTACTGAGACTTAACTGATACAATAATGAAGATAACATGAGGTGAACACTAAACTGCTGAAAACCCCACTATAAATATATTTGTAATTTAATTGATTGCGTATAAAAAAAGAATTTAAATCTTGAGCTTGTTGTTAAAAATTATATTATGCGTTCAAAAATAAAACTTTTAGTGACATTGGTACGTTCTTTCAACTTCTATTTTTCTTGTCTACACAGTTAAGACAATACATACAGACACAGAAACACAATTTTTATACATCAACATGGTGATGAATTTGAATTATCTCCTGATGATGCTAACGCGACTGTAAAAAATTGTGCTACGGTATTATGGATAAATCTGAGTTGCAGTAAATTTTACCGAAAGCTCCACGCCCCAACCTAATTTTATTGTCGTTTATATTCACTTCTAATTAGAAAAAAATGAAGGCATAGGCCAGAACAAGTTATTTTTCAATGAGTACAAATTAGGCCCTAGCTCAATATGCCGGAGAATAAGGCGGGCCTAATATTATTATTAACGGGCGCCACTAACTTGCAGGACAAGCTAAAAAGTCCCCAAGATATTATCTGGAACTCGTTTTCGCTTCAGCTCCACAAGGGAAAGAAACGTAATAAAAACCAGAGGTTAATTATAATTAATGTATTTTATGATTACTTACGATTTATCTCCCTTAAAGAAACACTAATAGTTAGAAATAATTTGAGCGAGAACTTCTATATTCAAAATGCAAAATAAGCTACTCAATTAATGTGTCTCTATATTGTAATACCCAAGATGCAGACTATTAACTCAATCACAAATTATTTTACTCAAAAAACTGTTTAAATACCATTAATGCAATTCAGTCAACTAGTGACCCACAAAGTAATTCACTAATGACTGCAATTCAGTCTGACTAACCAAAACTAACTCAGGAACAGAATAAATTCGCTTTTACCACAGATCAAATGAAATTAAAGAAATTATTTAAAAGTCTAGTACTTGATCACATAGCAACTAGCAATACCACGGCTAAACCAGCATAATAAAATGATATAACAAAATAAAATAGCTTAAGAATAAATTATTAAGAAACAACTCTGAAAGTTAGGTTTTAAATTCTGACCGATTTAGAGATGTATAATATAATTAAAAAATAAATACATATGTATCAGGAATAAGTTTAAGATATAAATTCTGACTTTTCAGCATCTAAGCAGGGATTATTTAATTCACCTATCTGTGACTGGTAGCACTGATGGTTGATGGTAGGGCCCAGAACCACAGAAAGGGTTATACCGGACAATCGAGTGCCATTAATGTATCCTCAGTTAACTCCAGGAATTAAAATTTTTCGTGGAGGTGAGGAAAACACGAGCATTTACTCAATGGCAGTATGGTTTCAAGATGAAACAAAAAAAAGGCTGGAAATAAATCAACATATTTAAACTTTTTGCTTAAAACTCCTAAGAAAAAATTATAGGTCAAGTGAAAATCAATATTTTACCTGTTAAGGGATTTTCACTTCATTTAGGAGTCTGCTGAAAATATAGTAAACTCAGCAACAATCCACATGGAGTTACAAAATGGAGATGGATAAAAACGTAAAAGGCACTCTCATCTGAGACGAAAATAATAAAAACCCCCATTTAAGGTTAGGTTGGGGTTTGGAACCTTCGGCAAAATGCACTGAAACAGAGTTTTATCCACAATACCGAAACAAAATTTTTGCACCCGACGCGACTCGCGTTTCGCTAACCATGTAAGCATCATCAAGAGATGATTAAAACTGGGATGATTATTCATCTCCTGATGATGCTAACATGATTAGCGAAACGCGCGTTGAGTGCCAAAATTCGGTTTCAATATTGTGGATAAAACTCTGTTTCATTACCAAGGGCTTAAAACGGCTCGGTATATGGTCCTCAAAGCGGTAAATTCAAACTAAAATGCCCCACCAAACCACTACTCACTCTTTCCAAGTTGCCTTATATTATTAATAGTTGTATATTGAATAATATGTCTCCTGATGAGTGAAAAAAACAATAATATTACCAGTACCTCCGACAGCAAGGCCGCACTCACTTCTTATTGGTGAGAGAGTGTAGGAGCTGGCTGATTGAACTTGCAACGCATGGTCTGGGACACCCGAGCACAGTTTATATCGTACCGAATCAGTTATTTAACGCACGATCGCGTCGCGTCGGCTCCTTTAATGTCGATGAAGCCAGAGTTGACTTTTTCATGCTTTCCCCATATTTCGCTCATGCGCTTCATACGTTAAAAATGTTAGGATTTAAGCGTCAGCTGGAACTCGGCAGAGCCGGACTGAATTTAATTTAGTTTATATTTTTAGTAAATTAAATTTAACATGATATGGAGCAACTTAGTGAAATTGGTAAAAAAATGATATCTGGTAAACGTGATCGAGAATGGTCAAATATTTATTAATAACCATGCCTATGGTGAATATCAATTTTCAGGGACTGTATAATACATTTATTCAGACAACAAATTGTTTAAAATTGGCAAGGGTATAAAACCATGCAGTATGTATTCTTAGAATTTTTCAAGTTATATAAATGCAAGATAATAGAGGGTGCTCAAACTAAAAATATATTAGTTTGCTTAAGTAATTAAGGATTTATAGAAGTACTATTAATAAATAGCAATTACTAGTTTTTTCTAAACATTTCTGTAACATAATTTTACTAAAATATCTTAAAGAACCTTATAATAATCATAATAATATGTTAAGCAATATGTCCTAATAATTGTGATAGTACCTATAAAAATAATAATTACTTACCGGTCATTATTTTCAATAAGCCCTAATATGATGGTTAAATATTGAACTAATAGTTTATTAAACGTATGCCAAATATCTAATTAAAACTACACACACCGGCATAATTAGGGGAACGCGCAAAATTTACACTAAGTTTGACTTCAATTTTCTCTTGAACCCTTCACTTGATTTTGACTTTTTTTGTGAAATTGTAGCCTGGTTCTTTAAGAATACGTTAGAGATAATGCTGATTTTAAACAATTGGTCCTAATGTTATATACAGGGCTAAAAAGAAAGTAATGTTTTTTGTCAATTTTTGGGACACTCTGTAGAGCGAACTATTGAAATTCGATATCATTCGATAATGCCAAATTAAAAATTGATCCTTTCTGAACATTTTATTTTTTTATTCACTCTGATACCTGGAATATTAAGGATGCTACAGCGTTTTGTTAAAAATAGTGCTTTTTATGGGTGGATGAATTTCCCTTAATTTTTGTAGAGTGAACGAATGATATTTGATATCATTCGATAATGCCAAATTCAAGATTGATCCTTTCTGAACATTTTCTTGTTAAAAATAGTGAATTGGCCTACTTTTTAAGGGTCAATGAATTTTCGTTAATCTTTGATATGTTATAGAGACCATTAAATCTAAATTTTTTATGACATTAAGTTTCATTCCTGATAGTGTTCCCGTTATCTATACAGAGATAAATAAACACGCTCCAATTTATGCACTAAAGCACAAATTGGACCAGTTCTAAGCCTGGATCAAGTGTGAAGGAAGGTCTTCGAAAATAACATTTCACAAAATGGAAAACATAGAAGGGACTTTTATTTATCCCTGTATTAGTAACGGTAACACTGTCAGGAATGAAACTTAATGCTATAAAAATTTTTAGATTTAATGGTCTCTATAACATACTAAAGATTAACGAAAATTCATTGACCCTTAAAAAGTAGGCCAATGCACTATTTTTAACAAAACCCTGTAGCATCCTTAATATTCGAGGTATCAGAGTGAATAAAAAAAGAAAATGTTCAAAAAGGATCAATCTTTAATTTGGCATTATCGAATGATATTGAATTTCATTCGTTCACTCTATGGAGTGTCCCAAAATTGACAAAAAACATTACTTTTTTTGTAGCCCTGTATATGACATTAGGATCAATTTTTTAAAATCAGCAAAACCTCTAACGAATGCTGAAAGAACCAGGCTACAATCTAACAAAAAAAAAAGTCAAAATCGAGTGAAGGGTTCAAGAGAAAATTGAAGTCAAACTTAGTGTAAATTTTGCCCATTCCCCTAATTATGCCGGTGTGTGTATTATGAATTTAATAATATATCATCCATTTGGGTAATTTATAGGTACATATTATTATTTTATCGAAAAAAATCCGTACATAACACATAACAAAGAAAAAAAAATTATATAGACAGAAATATCTCCTAACAAAAAGTTAGGATAAATTAAAAGGCAAGCAGTGCTGCTAACAAAGGAGTTCTTTTTTTCTGGCGATAAAAGACAAATTCCTAGTAATTACTTGACAATTCGCCTGCGTGTGTTAGTAAATTTTATTGACAAGCTGTTAGCGTTTAAAGTAAAATGCTCCCATTATTTTTGAGGTGAAATCTGCTAGGAGCAGCAATTTTATCAAAAAGGTAACCGTGTCAAACAGCCTTAACAAATTGTTATTTCGTCACCCGAATAATATTACAAAGTTGTAGGTATATTTTATAAATTGTTTGCCTTTATTATGGGATGCTAGGAGGCGAGACAAAATTACAATCTTTTTAAAAATAAATGTGTTTCAAGTTTAAAAAGTTAAACTTCCGGTAGAAGGAAGCCAAACAATTATCTATGTAGAATATTATTTATCATGCAATATGATATGAATGAACTATACTTTAATCTCAATACTTAATGTAAACATCTACTTACATCCTTTGATCTTTTGGAAAACTAAAATATCCTGAAGCTGGATTGGCTTTCTTGTACCTTTTGCAGATAAAACAAGGTACAACCATGGTTAACAATGAAAACAATATTTATTTAACAAATTAACTGTCCAAAAAGTTAACACACTTAAATAAATCACCGAACAATCGACGAGCGGCTAAGGATCGCGGATCGCGGTCAACATTAACGGTGATTGGCTGTTTTCAGTCGAGAATGTAAATATATATTTTTTTTTTCTGGATTTTGGGCATGCCTTGGGTTAGTTTGGGTTAGTTTCGTTTGGTTGCGCCCCGGAGCGAGCGAAGTGAAGGGAGGGCCATACGTGAAGTCAAACATGGTAATTTTATTTATTTTCGTCACTAACAATGAGAAAATTTAATGTTTAAAACATGGAGCGCAAAACTAGCCAATCAACGTTAAGGTTGACCGCACACCTTAGCCGCTCGTGAACAATCGAGCACAATTAATAACACACTTCCAAACAATCCAATCTAAGAACGTAAGCAGCTGGTTCTCGTCAAAAAACCGATAGTCCAACGCTGAGCGGTGTGTTCACTTTCCGACTCAAACAGGTGCGGCATCTCTATAATAGAAAAAGATAAAACTACACCGGTACTTTTATTCATACATAAACGAAGTCGTCCTCATATCATTCAGCTCGTTTCATACGCCCAGAATATGAGGAAAATGCTCCCATTGGTTGGATTTTATTGCTTCAAAACACGTGGAGAGTTAAATAACTGATTCGGTACCTGAGGGTTCCGGGAAACGAAGCGGCGGACGCCTTAGCCAGAGAAGGCTCCAGGCTCCGCGCGTAGGTACATAGGGTCTGATCCCTATGTGGAGATCGCCCAGTGTGTTCCCGAAAGGGCTTTGGCAGCTTGGATGGAGGGCCGGGCTGAAGAGGCGCATGATACATGAGACCGCAAAGAGGCTCACCAGGGATTGATGGGCCTACCAAGGAAGGAGTGCAGGGCCCTGGTAGGTTTCTGCACACGGCACTGTATGCCTAGACGCCATCTGACTCTCCTGAGAATTGTAGGAGAGGGGAAGTGTAGATGGTGCATGGAGGACGATGAGACTCCATACCATCCACTTACGGCCTGTCCGCATTTGCATGAGAAAGTTTCAGAATCTTTGGCGTGAAGCCGGTCAAGCCAGATTCAATGTGTCGTGTTAGTCTGAAGGAGATGCGGGCTTTCTTAAGGAAGACCGATATTCTGGAGGTTCTCTAATGCTGTAAACAGCATAGTTATGAGCCATTTTTTTTTTTCTGACAAGAGAAGTTTAAGTATTGGTTTATCCTCACCCTATAGATAAAACATGTCCTCTTTTTTTATTTATTTGATTCTGTAAATTTTCTTAAGTGTATAAGAAGTAACTGGCGTAATTCAAAGCCAGACCCCAGACCAAACATTATATTAGTCCGAATTTGACAGTGGTATTAAAAAATAGCTCTTTTCAATCTCTTAAAACATTTCACCAATGAGAACACAATAAAATGTAAAATTCGGCTATTATTTTAGTTTATACGCTCTGTTTCCTACTAATATGAAGAGCGTTAATTCAATTCGGGTTTAAAATTGGTAAATCGAAAGACACTGTTGATTTTATAATTATAATAGTTCGGTGGTGGAAAATCCTAAATGTAAAAACTCCCCTTAAAGGGTATCGTTTGAATGCCGAATATCAATAGCGCCTAACGGCAGGATCCTTCCATTCTTATAACAAAAACTTCTGTTTCTAAATCAAACGTTAAACTGGCTAGAAAATTGGAAAACTAAAACTCTTTCTCCATGCAGCCCCACACTCTATGGATTGACAGAAGCTATACAGTATATTGTTTCAGTGAACTAAAAATTAATTATGTCTTATTAGGTAAATTTCAAACAGATGATCTGGAAAATAGGTTTGGTCGCTATCAGCAACTTGCAGATGGACAATATTATATTTCCATAAGTTATATGACTCAGAAAAATGACTCGGAATTCAGTCATTACGAACTCTAAAATTTAACAGTTCATAATAAGGGTGCATTTCTAACCTAATAGATTTTGAAATTTATTTTAGAAAACGGACATCTGTCTGTCGATCATAAATGTGCTATTTATACAATTGTTCATATTTTAATTGTAATAACCTGCACAGCAAACATTCTTCTTAAAAATTAATGGGGTAAATCTAACGATCGACTGGCTAAGTCATCTAAGAGTCGTAAACTAAAGACTCTTACTAAATAGGCCGTTTCGTTGTATAGGCTACACAACTTCAAAATGGTGGTAATTCTTGCTACTGCTAGTAAAAGTATGAGTAAGAGCTCATTGGATACGGAACTCGACCGACACGCCGACGCTTAGAAAAATGTACAAAAGCATCAACCCCGAACATAAACAATTATGCAAAAAAAAAATTAAATTTGTAAGTAACTAAAAATAAAAACTCTTTATTATTAATAATTTTAATTTAATTTTAGACCAAAACCATCAGTTTTAAATTTAAATATCTACTTTTTGGTACCTTGTAACGGCTTAACGCTAAGGCTAGCACCATTTTCAACATTAAATTGAAATTATTGGTAATGAAGATAAGGTTCCGGGAGTTCGGAGTTTTTAATTGGAAATTTGTCCCTTTAAGAACGTTTTTCTATTTCTTAGCTTCTAATAGTTCTCGAGTTATTTGCAAAAATCTACACTATTTTTTTATCTTAATTTAATAATTAATTTGGCAATGTGTGCGGGGTTGATACTTAGGCGACGCGACATTCCAAATCCAATGAGCCCTCAGCCACATTTTTAATAGCAGTAGCAAGAATTAACACTATTTTTAACGTGTAAACTAAACTAAAAGCTTTCTTTTGGTTTTTGATTTTGAAGCTTCATTTTTCCATAATAAAATCAAATCAGGAAGGGCTCAGCTGACGACTGGGACCCTATTTGAACCAAAAGCCCTTCATATGTTGTTAAAGTTCCCCTTTTCAATACTAAAACGGCGCAAAACTCAATGTAAAGTATGCGGTCGGCATGAGCTACAGGTTCGACCGTCCTCAACGTGCTACCTGCATGTGATGACCTCACACGGAAGTACCGAGTCCTTGTGTTTTCGGTGTTATTGCTACAGTACGTACTGCCACCTTTGTTTTTTTTTGTAATCGAAATTATTATTATGTAATTTGTGGGTAATGGATTTTTTTTAATTTTATATTAAAAGTGCCGAATTGGTGATTTTTATTAATTTCCAGTTTCAAAAATCTAATTTAAGCATATGTCCCACCCAACGCATAGTTATTATCAAGAAATCGATCATATAAATCGTTCTATAAAAATGTTCCTTACAAGATAGGGAAATTCGAGGTTTAATTGAAGTATACAGAAGATCGCAAAATATATCCAATTATTTGGCAATTTTGCGAGATAGCTTTACTTTTGGGAAATTTGAAGGAATCGTCTCCTAATATTTTGACTTGACAGTTAGGTTAAAATATGTAGATTTATACATTTAATTGCCTGAAATCTCACTGAAAACGATTCGAAGCTCAAAAATGGATAGGAAAAAGTGGAAATTTAGGATGAAGTTTATGGCAGATTTCGAGGTGAAATTTTACTTTTACCATGTCAATGCATACAGTTCTTGTCTTCAGTAAGTAGATTTATTTGCTTGAAACCTCATTTAAAATGATTTGAAGCCAGGGAAATGGGCCAGGATCGGAGAATGTGGACATTTCTCAAGCCATAAGCAGTGATTTCTGCCAATTTTATGGAAGATGTCGAGCTAAAATTTTACTTTAAACATCGAAGTTATGGTAACTAGTTTCAAAATATCGAACACACAAAAAATACTTTTATTTCATAATATTAATCTCGCATTGTTGAAATTTTCACTTCTGCCGTATGGCCTTAAGTACCTACACACCGTTTTTGAATATATTTCTACAACTAATAAACAGTATTTGCAAATTCCCATGTTTCAACAATGGCATTAAATTGTATCAGACGTGATCGCCAAAGTTCAAGATTTTGCCACTGACGCGCACTATCATTCACCGCCTCACATATATTGTATTCCTAACCATCTGCTCGAGTCCTACCGTCTGACGAGTTTACATTTATATATTGTTTTCACTTCATGCAATGCCCACTAACTCAAATTCAACAAAAGGAACAAACATAACCTTAAAAATTAAGAAAAAAGTCTTACCGCCGACGGAAATCGAACCCGGTCCGTCTCTTCACAAGCACAGTATCTGACCACTGCACAACGAGACCCGCTGAAAACAATTTACTGGACCGGAAAGACATCTATTTGTCAGAAATGTGTTAATAATGCGCGCGCAAGCCCAGGACTCGTCAGGCGGTAAGATTCAGTAACACGGTTAAGAATAAAATATATGCCACCGCCTCCCCATTCAGCAGCTACGCATAGCGAATAGCAGAGACAAAGTGATGACTACCAATCACGAAAAGGCAAGTAGATAAATTAAAAGAAGGTTCTCAGAGTCAAATACAGGCGGGAATCAAATGGTATATGATGGCAGATGCGACCTTCCATCCCCTGCATGTCTTTTTCCCATGAAACAGCAGGCGAAGCTTCGTAACGTGCAGAAATAGTAATTACAACAGGTAAGATTTATTAATCATTAATTTCAATAAATACCGCTGTGTATGATTTTGTGAGTGAGATTGTGGCTGCTTTTGAGAGGGGTGAAATTGGAATGATTAACATATTGGTGGTGAGTATAAGCCCTAAAAAATTAATATTTTGCAGGAAAGCCAATAAAAATGGCTAAAACCAGAATAAGCCAAATAAATGTTGATAATTAACCCAAAAGATAACATAAATAAATGAGAATTATGCGATGGAATCCGGCCACCAAAAATTCATCCAGCTTAGGATCATACAGAAAAGTACTCCAATTAGAATTCGTACACTCGCGTATGGTAATTATTCGCTAAAATTATGCCATTATTAGGCCATTCATGTAGAATTTACAAAAAATATATCAATATTCAAAGACTTGATCTTAGTTCAAGGTTTAGAAATTCACTCAAACAGTTCTTTAATATTAATCAATACACTTGTAACTCTTATTCTCCTCTTCAGGAAGGCAACAAAAATAAGTGTATATAAGTGTATAAGCACTGATTTATTTTAGTTCAATGCGTTTCTAGTAAATTAAACAATTATTACTTATATGCCATGTGATATGGTTAATAACTAATGCAGTTTTGGTCATGCAATAAATGAAGTTTTTATTACCGCCAAGTAACTTCCATTAATAAATGTTTTATTATTATTCCTTGACAAAATAGTAGATATCCCTATAAGAAAAATCGCTCAAACAAATTTATTACATAATATGGTCATTTTCGGGCTGTTACAAAATCATACGCCAGACCTATATTTCATGTTTCATTTTTATTTGGTTTAATCAATTAAAGTTCATTAAATATAAAATCAAAAGTTGCCAGATAAGGTTTACTCTCGTTATTACAGCTAGTATATTTCTGCTTTACTCTATAAGCGACAGCTTAATAAATCCCCGATAAAGATTAATGGAAGCGACCCGTGTAATATTAATTAAACTTTTTTTAAGCGGCGCCCTAAATTTAATAAAATTGTCGCAAATAGAGCCATTAAAATATGAAAAGAATTTCCATTAAGGCTGTTTAATGGCAAGGACTAAAAAAAACGACTCTTTTTATATCGTTACGGGACCTGTGAGTGATTGCTTTTTTTGTGTATGTGTTTTGGATTAAAGACATTATTTTATTAATTAGTCGATAAACATGTATTAGTTAATTTTTAAATTTAGAAGAAATAGTGATATGTCACAAAAGACTGAATAGAATATATATGGAGGGTTTTCTACATAATCTATTACTATAGTATAGATTCTACATAACCTATTACTATAGTATTTTAATAATAATAATACCGTGGTATAATAATAATAATAATAATAATAACGCATTGTTCGATCGTTTTTAAATGACCCGTAGCTTGCCTTGGAGAAATTCCGGCAGCTATTAAATACCCAATATGGTGATTTCAAAAAAAATAAAATAAAATAAAATAATAATAATAATAATAATAATAATAATTACATCAGTCCATCAGAAGAGCACTTCAAGAGTGGGAAGTTGAGCTCCCAATCATGAGATGGACAGAAACAATTCGAAAGCACCGCTTCGTAACAGCAGAAATACACGGAGCGTCAACAACAACACAGTGAAAGGGAGCTCTCATTCTGTGAATTACATTCTCTATCAATGACAGTACTAGTACCAGACTCATACCGCTGGCTTCTTTTTAATTAGGGCCGACGACACATCTTGCTATTATAATATAATTTATTTTCTCAAGATTTTCCACTCTCTAGATACTCTGTAATTAAATGTTTTCTTTCCATATTTAAGGTTTCTCTCAATACAAAGTTTTAATGCATACCTATGTTACGCAAAGGCTTCATTTCCAAAAAATACCGAGTTCTAACCATGTTTAATATTAGCAGGCATATTCTCAAGATAAAATTTAAGTTCAAGCTCCAGAAATCCATTTAATATAAACTGCATCAGAAAGTTTGCACTTTCGTACCTTCCGTTCTTTTTCACCTGCCAACCCATCCATAGACGCGTTTGGCCGTATTACGGCTCGGCAGTATGGCTATAGGGTCAGCAGGTGAGAGAACGGTATTTGAGGTCTTAAACAAACCAAGTGAAATTCAAACCAGTAGCATAGCCTAAATAAAACTATAGCTGCGACACTTAAGCGCGGCACCTTTGAGAAGCGAGGACCAACTTTATCACTATGTAGTGGGGAGGATATAAATAAATCTAACTTGACGTCAACCCCCCGGCAATCATTAGTGAAGTGAGCCGTACTAACATTTTTTGGGACGTTATATACTAAAATTGTTACTCTCCCCTATTATTTTATTTAAACTTTCATCACAAAATATATGATTTATAAAATACTATTTATTTCGAGTAGAGATTAACCATTTTTTTGATCCAAAAAGCTGCATAAAGAGAGCCAGATATTTATTTAAACATTACACCTGAAAGAAATAGTTAAAAATGTCTTTTGAAGTGAAATTAAGAATGGCGAATGTAGATTACTTGTAGTAAGTACAGCATTCTTGAATGCTGAATATAACTATAATAGAATATAAGCTCCAAGTTAATCTTTAAATATCAACAAGATCTGTACACAACAAAAGTTTTTTTATATGAGATTTTATTTTGCATAAGTAGTTACGGTTTTAGACGAACTTGTGAAGATCTGCAATAATAATTTTGAAAATTTTGATTTATCTAGTTGTTCTCTTCTAAGCTAAAAAAAGATTCTTATATAAGTACATAATTTTGTTTTATATAGATTCTTAGCAACTTGCACAATTTTATAAACGTATTACGTACGATTTTGCATATTTTTTCGTAACAGCTTTTTCATTTTATTCGCTAGATAAAAATATTGTCAAGATGGTGAAATGAAAGTAAATTTTTGATCTGGCTATAGTTCACGAACTAGTTTATGCATGAAGTGCACAATTACGCTAAATCGGAGCAACCTGTACTGTGCGTTCAATTTATCTTGATAACATTTTGATTCGCTGTAACTTTTTTGTTTTTAAAGATATCAAGTTAAACAAAAAAGCAAAATGTAGGGTTGGTAGCCAAATATTTTTCTACGTTACATATAAAATAAAACACTAACGATTTTCTGACATATCAGCCTACTCTATATTTTTTAAATGGAACACCCTGTATATTACTACATTTTTGGAATCTCTAGAGAAGTCTAAACACATTTCGTGTATAATATCTTATACCTATCTTTCTTTAGGTGTTTACGAAATATTGACAGTTGAAAGTCGTGCATTTTGACATTTTGATAGACTTTGAAATCTAAACCGCATGAGAGCAAAGAAAACGGTTTGCATATTCCTGTCTTAGGTTTTCATGAGCTATCAAATGACAGTCACTTTGAATTTAACCCGCGAATAAAATTGACCGGAACTTTTAAACCTCCGGTTAAATTGAAAGCCACTGTCATTCGATAGCTTATGAAAACCTAAGATAGAGATGTGCAAACCATTTTCTTTGATCTCGTGCGGTTTAGAGTCTGTCAAAATGCCCGATTTTCAACTGTCAATATTTCGTAAACAGCTAAAGATAGGTATAGGATATTATACACGACATGTGTTTTGATTTCACTAGAGAGTCCAAAAATGTAGTAATATACAGGGTGTTCTATTTAAAAAATATATAAAGTAGGCTTTTATGTCAGGAAATTATTGGTGTTTGTGTTATATGCAATCTAGAAAAAACTTGGCTACCAACCCTACATTTTGCTTTTTTGTTTACCTTCGTATCTTTAAAACCAAAAAAGGTACAGCGAATCAAAATGATATCAAGGTGCTGATCAAATCTGAAATAATGGATATATGTGGATAACGATCGACTTTTGCGAAAAACAACCAGCAAAAACAATGTTTTTGAAACTTACGCCTTTATGGTAGAATACGAACTGTTTATTGTCAAACGAAACGTTTTGCACTTTCTTATCTTCCACGTCCCCACCAAACCGAAAATTTCGTATATCTAGATAATTACTAAATAAATAAGATAAGAAGATGCATATCGTTTCGCGCTAAGTTAAACAGATCAAATTCTTTAAATGGAAGGGATGCTATTCGACATGCTACATGAAATTTTTCTAGAATTTTTAGAAGAATTCGAAAATCGGAAAATATGTCCCGCTCTTTTAAGCCCTTTTGTATTGAAATATAATTCAATAATATTGTCTAACTAAAATCAACATGGCTAAATGATGAAATGGTTGTAAGACTAATAAAAAAATTAGAAACATGTTATTTCTATAAAATGTGTATACATATGAAGGGTACAGGGGAAAAATGATCTAAGCGCCATTTCCATAGGAAACTTTTTTATTATTGACTTCACAGAAAATTTTATTCTTGATAAAAGTTGCTGTTTGAAAAAAAAACTAGTTTTGACAATGCTAAATTAAAGATAAGATACAGGGTACTCAATAAATACAGAAATGATGGTTAAAAAATCAAAAACTTTGGAATATAGGAAAACCTTCTACAGAAAAATAAAGCTCGTATTAAGATTAAAATAAAAGTTAAATACCATTTTTTCCAAAAGAGCACCGCGGAGAAAATCCATTTCAATTACTGAAAAAACCCGCTTTTTCTTAATTTTCTCCTTATTTTTTTCAGCAACGATGCACTTTTGGAAAAAATGGTATTTGACTTTTATTTTTACCTTAATAGGAGCTTTATTTTTCCTGTAGAAGCTTTTCCGATATTCCTAAGTTTTTGTTTTTTTAACCACCATTTTTGTATTTTTAAGTACCCTGTAATACTTAGTCTTAATTTAACTTTGTCAAAATTAGTTTTTTTCCAAGCACCAACTTTTATCAAGAATAAAATTTTCTGTGAAATCAATAATAAAAGTTTCCTATGGAAATGGCGCTTAGATCATTTTTCCCCTGTACCCTTCGTATATATTTTATGAATGTTTCCATATTATTAATTTTCGACTCTTTTTGGGCACTTTAAATTTTGTAATTTATGATACGTTTTAGTCCATTTTGGTGCTTTTAGTTAGTTTGGGTTAGTTCAATCAGCTTTCGTTTAGTTTTAATTTATTTAATCATTTGAACCCCGGTTCCGATACATTATAACCAATTTTAATATTTTTGGTTAGTTTTGGTTAGCCGCCAAAACTGGGTCGTTCAATCAACTATCGATTACTTTCGGTTCCGATACGTTATTACCAATTTTAGTGTTTAGGATAGTCGCCAAAATTGAATTGATCTGTGAATTGATCTAGTTTTAACTTACTTAATATTATTTTTAAGCTATTCCGATACGTTTTAGCTCGTTTTGGTACTTTTAGTTACTTTTGGTTTGTTTTGGTTAGTCTTTCAATCAAATTTTGGTTACTTTCAGTTTATTTTAGTTATTGAATTAATTCAAGTTAGTCGTCAAAATTCGCTTAATTTTGGTTAGTTTCAACTTATTTTAATATTTTTAATCTGTTACGATACGTTTTAGCCCTTTTTGATGCTATTGGTTAGTTTTGGTTAGTCGTTCAATCGACTTTGGGTTAATTTCAGTTAGTTTTTATTTAGTTTAGTAATTTGAATCGGTTCGGATACGTTATAACCAATTTAAATGTTTTTAATTAATTTAGGTTAGTCGCCAAAATTCGGTTAATTTGGGTTAGATTCAACTTACTTTAATAATTTTAAACTGTTACGATATGTTTTAGCCCTTTTGGTTAGTCGCTCAATCGACTTTCGGTTAATTTCAGTTAGTTTTAATTTATTTAAATCATATGAACCGGTTCCGATACGTTATAACCAATTTTAAAGTTTTTGATTACTTTCGGTTAGTCGCCAAAATTCGGCTAATTTGGGTTAGTTTTAACTTACTTTCATTCAATCAACTTTCGGTTAATTTCAGTTAGTTTTAATTTACTTTAACATTTTTAATCTGTTCCGATACGTTTTAGTCCGTTTTTGTGCTATTAGTTACTTTTGTTTTGTCATTCAATCAACTTTCGGTTAGTTCCAATTTATTTTAGTCATTTGAATCGGTTCCTATACGTTATAAGCAAATTTAATATTTTTGGTTAGTCGCTTAAATTCCTTTCGTTTTGGTTAGTTTTAACCTACTTTAATTTTTGTAACCTATTACGATAGGTACGTTTTAGCCTGTTTTGGAGCTTATGGTTACTTTTGGCTAGCTTTGGTTAGCCGTTCAATCAACTTTCGGTTGGTTTCAGTTAGTTCTAATTTATTTTAGTCATTTGAACCGATTCCTATACCTTATGATCAAATTTAAGTTTAAATAAACAAACTAACTAGCTGCTTAATTCTGCCGTTCTTTTCCCATTTTAACACATAAACATTAACTTATTTATATAACATACAAACAAAACAATATATACGCATAACGTCTATTTACCCAAACAACGAATCTTTTTCTATTTTAATTCCTATGAAAATTTATTGCACTCCGGCCCAGGTAAGCGCGTATGATTGGCATCGAGTTCCAACTGCGTGGTGTCCTCCCTTCACTGAGCTTCACGGAGAAAATTTGATTCCGTACCCCACTAAACGAGCCGAGTGTCGCCGCTATAGTTTTCTTTAGGCTATGCCAGTAGTGTGTTGTAGCCGGCGCCATCTATCCGTAACCTGCTAAGTTTATCGGAGATAGACGGTACTATACTATAGTAATTATTGGCTACTACTTGACCTGTCTGTGTCAGGTGAACCTAGACAATTGCATCAAAAAGTTTGCACTTTCGTACCTTCCATTCTTTTTCACCTGCCAACCCATCCATAGACGCGTTTCGCCGTATAACGGCTCGTCAGTATGGCTAAACTTAGCAGATTACGGATAGATGGCACCGGCTACAGCACACTACTGGTTTTAATATAAAATGTTTTATTTTACTTAAGGCAAACACATTTGTGACCCTCTTCCCGCTTTCCGGAAGACAATGAAATTGTCAAAACAGAAGGTCAAATTATTGCGATCAAGTAAGGCAAATTTTTTAGATTTTAGTCATGACTAATTAGAGATGTGTTAACATACTATGTAATATAACCAATATAATATGATGATACCATTCTTATGTGTGCCTTATTGTAATTGTACAAATATCAATCTTTAAACTAACCACCTTAAAAATATGTTCTGATTCTCGAAAAAATGATGAATAAAAGTTAATCTGTAATGAATTGGGGTAACAGTTGGGCGTCAATTTGTAATGAAAGCTAGCTCAGTCGCCAATTTGTAGCGAAAGTTAATTTATTTAATTGAGTATGGCATTGTGCGCCATTTTGTATGCATTATTTTCCTTAGGGCGTCGGTCGACGTTCTCTTATTAACAGAGATTTTTTGTGTATTGTGGGCGCCACAGTTCCTAGAGACAATACGAACTGAATATGAATACTTAAATATAAATAAATATAAAGATAAGAATATCAGAAATTTGCCCATATAATTCGCAATGCCTCCCAGACGTCTATCTTGCGATAAATTAAAGAGATAAATTTCAAAACAACAATATATTAATTTTACAATTAATTTACAAATATGAGTGATGGTATCGTGTGAAATGGAGATTATCAATATAATTAAATTACAAATATAATTGATGAAATTATTTGAAATAAAGTTTATAAATAAATTGACTTAGTAATGAGAATTAAAATCAATGTAAAAGATTGAAACATTTAATTATGACAGACTGAAAATTGAATACAGTTGGTCTTTACAATATGTTTATCTTTTGACTGACTGATACTTAACTTCGTTCAGTTATTCTGTAACCATGCGATCGTGTTGGGACCTCCACTGGAACCGCTTCTACCTGTTCCCAAGTTCAGTTGAGTTAGGGTTATCAATGACTTATAGGTTGACCATGTGTTGATTCCCACCAATTTGCATGGTACAGCTACCTGTCTTCGGCCAGTCAAATCAGTCGTAACATGAAAGAAGAAATAGACAAGTCCTAGACCAATGTATACTGCTAATTAACTAAGGGAAATATCATGTGAACATCAGTGACACTGCTAAACACATGAGGAAGTAATCAACAAATTGAAAATTTACTAGTTAAAGCAGATATAATCAGAAACTTAAATTTCAATGTTAAGTTGAACAAAATTATAAATGACTACTGTTACTCAAGATATCCTTTTCTTTACTTTAAGATATGAAATTCAAAAGAAATAATGACTGAAATTAAAAATTTAAAAGAAAATTATGGAATTACGTTCCAATTCAGTGACTCTCGGTAAATCTAAATAAAAGATAACTTGAATTTAATAATAAATAGAAAAATAGAGGTACAACCTCTAATAGCGAGTCTTATAACTCAAAATAAGTAATTTCTATTACTTTTTATTTCGGCCCTTGGCACATAAACGATAATTGAGCGTAATTACGCCTCAATTAATTAAAGATAAAGATAAGATAATCACTATCTCACATCGAGATAGAAATTTAGATACAAGATAAAAAACAGATAATTTTACATATGTGAGATTAACCTCTCATAAATGCAAAGAATGTCGGTACATCAGTGTTGTGACGAGACAGGGCGAGTGCTAATAATTATATGCTTGATGTAACAAATAAACTGAAAATGTAATTAAATAAGCCTGAAAAAAAATATTAAAACCAGCAATACTATGAGGGAAAATTCGAAGAAATTCTGCTGAAAATTCAATTTACTACCTTTGCAGGAATATATAGAATCTACTTGGAGAATTCACCCAAATAATACTGTTCTATTTTAATCGAAATACGTAAAATAATGTGCGTGACCACTAAACGATGAAATAATTACGTTCTCCGTAAATCTGGACTAAGCCTCTTTCAAATTACATGAATTTGACTAATGAGACGCAATTAATCACCAATAAATCGGTATCCTTACCCAACGGTCACGACTAAATTCTTGTTTAAGTCGAATAAGACTAGACGAATCATGAACAAATATTAATTATATATTTAAAAATGAAAGAATTAGTTAAATATGATTAGATGAATACAATATTTCAAGATTAAAAACTAGCACTCATCCGTCAAGCGTCGCCATAAAGATAAACGACCTCGCTTTCCAAATCTAAGACGTTCGACAAATTATGTTTTCCGATGTTTTAATTGGATATTTTATATCATGTGACTACCAATATTAAATATAGCAATCTATAGTAAATTAAATTCAGAAATTGTAGGTATAGAATAGCGTACTGCGCTCCCAAATTGACAACTACACAAGATAAACTCATTCACGAATAGATGTCACTAGCAAATATAGTAAGCTATAGTGAAATAAATCCACAAATTGTAAGTATAAAACAGCGTACTTGTGCTTCTAAATCGTTACTTGCACGAAATAAACCCATTCGTGAATAGATGTCACTGGCAACTGAAATCCCAAATATCGAAAATCATTCGTAATTGAACTGAATTTTTAGTGTAGCGGAATATTCATATAAGTATTCCGTTACAAATGTTAATTAATAATTAAAAATACTAGCATTTTCTGACCGTTACAAGAAAGTAATCACAAATGAGGCTATGACGGGCTGGACCGACTTCACATCATTAAACTTAACCTATAACATAAACGACCTAAACGGTAATTTTATATTTCTTATCTTCCAAGAAAGTTTAGAGTGGAAAAAAATATCTCAAGTGGTGACAATCTTTCTGGAACGCCTCCAAAGAATAGGAAGGCTGCTAGAACAACATTCATATACTTTCTAGAGAAGTCTAGGAAAGAGTACGAATTCTATCCTGGCAGGGTCGCCATGTAATGACTCAACCAAAGGGCGCTATTTTATATCCCCTTGAGTTACCAGTTGAGTCAGGTTCGTTCGTCCTAGGCCCAAATAATAGACTTTGAGTATACTAACTCCATGTATTGATTATATCATTGAACAGTGTTACAATAAAGATGTCTAAGATATTAATTAATGATGATACGCAGCTACATTACATTACAACCTATGAACTCTAATCAGGTCAGCTGTATTGCTGTCGTGTGCAATCGTATGCAGTTTATAAACGGTGTTATCATAATATTTAAAAGTTACGATATCCTGTCGATGATATACA
Source organism: Pissodes strobi (assembly GCA_016904865.1). Taxonomy (NCBI): domain Eukaryota; kingdom Metazoa; phylum Arthropoda; class Insecta; order Coleoptera; family Curculionidae; genus Pissodes; species Pissodes strobi. The sequence goes on along the minus strand of MU187224.1, from coordinate 3,210 downwards.
GGGTATATACTTATACCGTTACAATATGTCAATTTATTTAATGAATTAGTCGAAACTAAATTATTTTGTACTACTAGCATGGGAATATATTTTATTTAAAGAAAACTTATGAATTTTTTACAAGTTCCAATAAACCTATACATATATTATATTTACAAAATTTGCGTAAAAAGTTTTTTCTTTAATCTGGTTATAGTCTCATGTAATGGTTATTACTCATTTAACTCAAACTATCATGTATCAAAGTAAGACGAAGAATTTCAAGAGTTTGTCGTTTTAAATAATATATTCTATTGTTTATTCGTCTCTATGCTTTAGGTTTACGCGCCTTAAAGTGAAAAATATTTGCAATATTTTAAAAAACTTAAAGCTAAAGTTGGTTTTATTAATGTAGCTGTACCCAAGACAGATAAAAGACAAACAAATCCATAAATCTGGTATATTTATGATAGTGTTAGGTCGTGACGCGCTAATTTTATTAAAACACATATAGTATTATAACAGCATAAGTAAGTAGTTTTCTTTAGATAACCAGATTTCGTGAAGTGCATCCCTTAGATATAAGAAAAGTATTTATTTCACCGCGTTTGAAAATAATCTGAGTCATTCTAGACATTCTATTATCAGACTTTTTTATCGAACGAAAACCGCACATATTTTGCTCGTATTAAGCAAATTATTTTGATTATGACTAAATGTGTATTGCCGTACATCACTGTAATATTTTAAAACAAACGACTGAACTTTAGTTAAATAGATTTGCTTTGTATTTCCTGCAAAATTTACCATATTAAGAAACTTACTGTTGGAAATGCAAAGAATAGACATACAAATGTGCGAAACAAAATGGCCAGACGCAACCAATTTTGACTCAGGAGAGTACATAATTTATACATCCGTAACACGAGATGCAACTTACAGAAATGGAATGTCTATAATACTAAATAAATCTCTTAGCAGATCAGTACGAAATTTTGTGCCCTTGTCAGACAGAGTAATGCTACTACAGCTGGCGACAAGACCTGTTAATGTGAACATCATTTAGGTATACGCCCCCACTGCTGACCATGACGATGACGAGGTTGAAGAATTCTAACAACAAATCATAGACATAATGGAGGCAACAAAAAAAAGCACGAAATCAGTATAATTATGGGAGACTGTTATGCGAAAGTAGGCAAAGATACAACAGAAGATGTCACCGAACAGTACGGCCTAGGTGTACGTAACAACAGAGGAAAACGACTCGAACAGTTCTGTCAGGAAGAAGAATTCTTAATTACGAACACCTGGTATAATCTTCCATACAGAAGATTGTACACATTAACGTCCCCCCAACACACACAGAATATCATTGTAAGAAATCAGATCGACTTCATATTAATCAACCGACGCTTCCGTAACTGTAACAATGTACTCAGATCACAACTTGCTATGCTCAACACTAAATCTAAAGTTAAAAAAGAAGAAACAACCAACGAAGACCCTACGAATACAACAACATATATTAAAGGAACCTGAAACCATAAAAGAACTAGCACAGGAAATAAATGGTAATGTACACACAATCATTAAGTCTCGTTAAGAAACGAGAGAAGACAGCAGCTATTAAAACCTAAAGGGAAAAAATTAATGGATGACACAAAACATATTAAATCTCATGGAGGAGAGACAAAAACACAAGAGCAACAATCATAACGAATATACAAGAATACATCGTATAATTCGCAAAAAAATTAAGGAAGCTAAGGAAATATGACTTCGGGAATCATGCAAAGAAATCGAACATCTTCAGTCCATACCCGACGGTTTTAATTTACATAGAAAGCTAAAAGAACATTCTGGTATATACAGAAGAAAAAACACAACAGTACTGTATAATGATAGTGGAAAGGCATTACTAACAAAGGAAGATCGAAGTAATGAGTGGCAACAATATATTCAACAACTGTTAATTATAAGACAGAACACGGTGCAAACATTCTCAAATCCGAAGTTCAAAAAGCTATACAACATTCAAAAGCACAAAAAACTCCCGGACCCGATGAAATTCCTATTGTGTTGGTAAAGCTTCTTGATGACGAAATTGTATCTGTTCTAACGGCATTCTCCAACCAAGTCTACCAAACCGGAAAACTGCCTGTCGACTGGCAGAAATCGATATTCGTTGCCCTGCCCAAAAACACCAAAGCAAGTAGGTGTAATGACTTCCGAATGACTAGCCTAATGAGCCACACTTTAAAAATACTCTTAAAGATACTACTCAATAGAATATATACAGTATGACATTGGTAAAGAACAATTTGGATTTCGTAGTGGACTAGGCACACGCGAAGCTCTTTTTACATGAGGACATTAATTTCGAAAAAAACATTTATGTGTGCTTTGTTGCCTTCGAAAAAGCATTCGATTGAGTCGAACAGACAAAACTTTTCCAGTGTCTAAAATCATGAAATGTATACTACTATGATATACGTCTTTTGAGAAACCTGTATCAATCAGACAGCTGCAATCAGGTTAGATGGCAGCATTACAGATGAAATACCAATAAGATGAGGCTGTATATGGCAGGACAGAGGGAGCACAGATAGGAGGCTAAATTATAAACAACGTAAGGTACCACCGTCATTGCAGGATCGATGAATGACTTGCAAATACTGCTGAATAGAGAGTATGAAGCTGGACGAAAATGAGGAATTAATATAAACATCAAAAAAACAAAATGGATGGCGGTGGGTAAAATAAGCATAGAACCAATTCCGATCACAATCAACGGACACAATATCGAGCTAGTATCACATTGCAGATATTTGGGCAGCTGGCTGAACAATGTGACAAATACCACATTCCTCGTCTGATCATCCAGGGAAAAGGAGGGCAGAAAATGGATAGGCCGCAAAAAGCTACGAAACATCAGACATTGGACCAGACTGATAGTAGAGCAACTATTTCGAGCAGCGAAAGATAGAGAGCGATTCAACGAAATTGTCATGGAGATTGCCCACGCTTGAAGACAGGCACGGCGCCGAAAGAAGAAGAAGATTCTAGACATTCTATTATCAGACTTTTTTATCGAACGAATGCCGCACATATTTTGCTCATATTAAGCAAATTATTTTGATAATGACTAAATTTATATTGCCTTACATCATCAATAATATTTTTAAACAAACGACAGAACTTTAGTTAAATAGATTTGCTTTGTATTTC